>VYZP01030440.1:0-18733 GCA_013400635.1 Hypocryptadius cinnamomeus | reverse complement strand
GTTTTTTTTTTTTTTTTTTTTAACTTGAAGTATTTTGCTGAAGACTTTGTTTCAGTGCAGTATCCTGCAAAGTCCCTGTCACCCAAGAAACAAGCTATGTCATATAGGGGTACAATTTCTTTGAGGATTAATGCTGTGCTTTCATTTACTTTGGTAATAAAAGCAGGTGGGTAAGGTTCAATGAGAGGTGGCAGATACTGTGTGTTTGTACTTAGGTAGTAGTACTTACGTGAATCACAAACAGCATGTGACAGAAATATGTTAAACTTCTGGCAGAAGTCTGTGCTTTTGTTGAGCAGCATAGACATGTGTTAGTAAGAGTAGCCTGTATTATTAGCTAATGTGTGTTAGCCCAGGGAGAATGTCAGAGTAAATTGTGACAGGTAATTGTCTTGATTTCCTAGACATGAATAGCAGTGATTTACAGTCAGGGGAAAGAAACTCTCACGAGAGTGTTTTAGTTGAGATGATCTCTAAGGGGATGAATGGAGTCAGTGTGCCTTTAGAGTGAGGTTTGGTTTAGATTGTCATACAAGCTCTGTGTGCTGTGAAAGATGTAAAAGAAACCCTCAGCCAAAAAGCTGAGCAACTGGAGGGAAGTGATGAAATCAATGAACACAGCTGAAGTGGGGCTGGGCTTCTTTTAAATGCATCTGAGAAAGCCCAGAAAATTCTGAGCCTTGCTAATGGGCAGTGTGAAGCAGGAGGGCTCTCCACCTAGGAAGGGACGGAGTGGGCTGAAGAGGTGGAGGGCCTGGAAGCTTATATGAGGAGGATTTTTGGGGGTAAGCTGAGACATGCTTGTTTGCTGTTGTGAGAGAAATGCTGTTGGGGGAGCTGGAGGGAGGCTTGTGCGTGTTGGGGTCGTGACCAAAAGGAAAGATTGGAAAGGACCAGAGAGGCTGTATTGCAGAAATTGGTATTGGGAAAGAGAGTATCTCTCTTTGGCTTGGAACACTGCTCAGGAGCTTTGTGGATGGTTATCCTTCTAGGCTGTGACGTGTGATCTGTCCAGAGTTTTTGTCAAAGCTCCAGAGCAGCAATTGGAAAGATTCTGGGTCAACTCCCACTTGAAGAGAAATGGGCCCTTGGTTTGGAAGCAGTAACTGGATGGTTGAAATGCAGTGAAAGTGGGTGTAAAAGCAGGCAGGGTTTGATGGGAATGGTGGAAAGCACGTGCAGTATTGGTGCTAGCAGAATTAGCATGGAGACAAAAATGAGTGAATGACAGTCAAAGTAGATTTGTTAGTGTTGGTAATGTCCTCCCTCAGTCTAGGGTATGACTAGCTGCTGCTTGACTGTATTCTTTGATCCTTGTCTGCTTCTGGTGGTCTTGGCTTTTGAAGGTGTGTGAACGGGCTTTGGTCCCATTGACTCTTTGGTCTGCAGGCCTGGTGTGAGGTGCACAGGGTTACTCTCAGCTCCTGCCTGAAGCTGAGCAGGCAGATCTCCGTGTTTCTGCCCTACCTGGTGATGTGGGTTGGAAATAGCAAGTTTGTCCTCTAATGCCAGGGCTCCTACATGGAAAGATATGGAGAACTAGATGTCTAGTGCTGGTGGGTGCCTCCTTTGAGTGCTCTCCAGCTGTATATTGAGGCCTTCTCAACCTCTGTATTGATAGCTGATGTCCCTCTGTGCTGCCACATCTGCTAAAATCTGTAGTTCAGTGCAATTGCCTTCTAGAGAGAAACTATTCTTTCCTGGAGAGTTAATTTTTAAAAAATTTTGGAAAGATATCTGACTTGCTCTAGGCAGAGTGACTTCTGACCCACTGTATTTAGAAGGAGCTGTGATTTCTGCTAGAAGTGCTCTTGCTTGTGGTTAGTATTCTGCTGCTGTTTCAGCAGTCTCTGCTATAGTATTTCTTCCATAGGCTGTTCATAGATAATCACAGAATTTCATCTGAACAACCTACTTTTCTCCTCTATGCTAGAGGAAAAGGATATAGCTGACGTCTTCACTTTTGTGTTCTGGGGCCCAGTAAAACAAACTTCCAGCTTCTGTTTTGTCTGTCTGCAGCCTTGGGTAAGGGTTGTAAAGGTCAAGCCATATTCTCAGTGAAGATCTCAAAAGGGATATCATGTGTATCTTCCCCGCTTGCCAGTGAAGGTCTCTGAGGGAGTTGCACTCTGCTTGCTGGAGCACAGGTTCACCCCTCCCAGGCTGTGACACCTGCAGGCTGATGATGCTGAGCAATCTGCTGGCATTTGGCAAGGACTTGCACTGACTGAAGCTGCTTGTGCAGGCACTGAGGACAGGAGGGTGCTGCTGCAGGCTGTGCCTCGTGGGGCCACTGGAGGATCTTCATCTTGCCACTCGGAGCAGCAGTTTATTGTCAGCTGGCAAAAGTACAGCTCACACAATTGCTGCAAAGAGCAGAGAATACCTGAGTGCGGAAATTCTGTTGGAGCTTAAAGAGCTGCAGGGCTTCACGTGAAGGCCAGAGACTGTTTTCAGGGGAGCAGGGAGAGATAGCAGCACCACTTCTTTGCTTTTCTCCTGGACATGGTTGGCCTCATGTCCTGTGCATTGCTGTAGCTGCAGTTTCTGTTCATGCCTGGCTTTTGCAGTGTCTTGTATTTAATCTGCATACTGAGGTGCTGTGCATTCTGTGGGAATTTGGTGCTCAGCTTTCCTGGTGTCTGGAGCTCCATTCCATCTCTCTTCTTGCCTAGACAGCATGGACATTGCATCTGACAGCCTGACTGGGGCTACAAGGTGAACTTCCTTCAGCAGGCAAAGGAGGAGCATTTGTCCTGGGACTTTGATATCAAATTATAAAGCTAAAAGCCCTCTGACTCCTCACCCTTGGCAATATAGGAGCTGCCACGTTGTTTTATTTTCATTATATGTGATCACTACTGAGCTGTTAAGAGAAAATTACTTTCTATTTCAGTAAGCTCAATTCTGGTTTCAGACTGACTGTGCATCAGATGCTTAATTTGGAACCCACTCTCTTGGTGAAATTAAAAATTCAAATCTCCAAGCTGGAGCATTCGAACTGTGCTTGAATTAGAAATTGACTGCTGTCAATGTGCTCTCACACTTCACTTTTTTAAAAATTCCTTCCTCCCCTCCCCCCTGATGGGTTTTATATTAGAGTCTTGCTGTAGATGATCTGACTGAGCAGAAGTTAGTGGGAATCCACACTGTCACTCTGTAGACAGAGTGATGAAAGAGAAGTGTGGTGTGTTAACTAGACCATTTTTGAAAAGAACTGCTGTGTACTGATTTCATAGTTTCACGAGTGTTTGGTGGAATGATTTTATGGGATATGACTGCAAACCCATTAAGTGTTGTTTGCAAATTAATTTATGACCTAAGAAAACTACACAGTTACTATGCAACATCCTTGCTCCCCTATTTCTGTGGAATATTTAAAGCTCTTGTCAGATCTTGACTGAAAGAATCAGAGTGCTGTCTCCACTTAAGACATTTGCATGGACTGCCTCTACAGACTTTTGTATTGAAACTGGGAACAAAAGAGTTTTTTCACCAGGAAGAACAACAAAACTTACACCCACACCCCACCTCCTGAAATAAGCATTGGTTCTCTGTTGTGAATACTCTCTGTAGGCTTGCAACTTGTGTGTCCATCTGCCTCTTTGGAAAGTGGGTTAATTATTCTCAATAACTTGACTGTAAGTTAAAAGGAAATTTGCCCACAGGTATGGAAAAAATTGGGCTGGATATTTTTGGGGAAGTGTCTTCTGTTATTAGCTATGCTGAAGGCAACCAGTGCTGGTGCTGGCTTGTTTTTCCAGATCTGCTTGTGTTCATCCTTGGGATGTTTTGTTGTTCATCAGATGGGCTGACAGGATGGATCCCTGAGCTGGGTGTAGGGTTAGTGATGACTGGGGAGCCTGGGAGCTGTTCTGTTAGGCAGCTGGTGGTGTGAGTTTGGCAGTTCTAGCTGGCCAAGGCAGGTGTCAGTGTGTTGGGTGAAATACATCTGTGAATTGTGTAAGGAGGTTTGGAGAATGATTGGATTGAGACTGATCAACCAGAGATGAATGTGGGAAGTGAGTTCTAGTAAAAAATATGTAATTAAGGAAAGATGATTTCTCTTTTTTATTTCTTAACGTGTGAAAAATTTGATGGGCGTATTAATATCAGCTGATGTGATTCTAATTCTATAGAGAGGTGCTGTAATTTCATCAAATGGCTTAAAATGGGTTGTTGCATTAAGGAGGTAAGTGGCTTGATTGTGACAACTCAACGACATGCATTATGGGAGTGTGTCAATAAAAACACAATTATTTAAACCCTGGCTGAAGAAGAGCATTCTGACTTTTACAATGAACTCTTTGAAGTGCTTTTTAGTGGAGAATGGAAACTGACATGCATTTAGTGACCTCAGAGGATATGTTATGTACGACATTTTGGAACTCTAACAGTTGAGTAACTGTACCCAGTCTGTGACCTTAGAAATCACAGGAAGCCTCGGTGAGGAAATAATTTGTATCATTATATCCAATACAGTATAACTCAGCAATGCTTCCCTGTGTAGATACACTTTATAAAACTTCAGCTAAACCACAGTTACAGTTAACAGTAGGTGAGATGAAAAAGCTAAGCAAGACCTTTTCATTGTAGGAGTTAGGAAAATCTTTATTCGAAAGGGACTTTCTTTGAAAGCTTATTTGTGCAAATAGGTGGTACTTGTTTGTTTCAACATAGGCTGTGTTGAGATCAGTGCCATCTTATTTTGCATATTCAGTGGTGTCTTTGAAATTCAGTAAATGAGTCAAATTAACTGATTAGCAACTTGCAGCATTTTACATATTTCTCTGACATGGGAGCTGGACAGTAATGGTTATTGTCATGTGAGATTAATCTCCAAGAATGGCTCATTTTTGTTTCTGCTAGGTTAAACATTTATGTGTGTATGTTTGTAAATAATAAATATTTGGAACTCACTCACATTATTTGTGCATAGTTTGATGCAGGTGTTTGGGGCTTCTTTAAGAGAAGCGTCACTACAGAAGTTGCTTGGAGCAGTGCTTTGATAGTTGGCTTTGAATATGACCAAATACCTTTTCTTCCACATCACAGTTACCACCCACAAGTGCTCTGAAGATTAATTTGTTATTCTAATAAAACTGAACTGTGTATAATATAGGTGTATTTGGATAGCTGAGCTACCTCTAAAACTGTGTCTATCATTTCTCACTTTCAGGGAGAGCTTAAATGATCTTGCAAGCATTCTGCATCACATGCTTAAAGCAGGAGTGAGGGGGGGATCACGTCAAAGTTCCTGTACTGATCTATAAAATTCTATTCCAATTAAAAAAAAAGGAAGGTATTTACACCTTTTCATCCACAGATGCTATTAGAACATTCGGTCAAAAAACCTGAGCTGCCACTTTTGTGGCTGAGAACAAAGACTGATGATCTAAAATAAATTAGATGAGTGTTTTGCTGTCCTTTGGTGTCAAGTTGGGTACAAGAGAATGTGCTCTTTCCATCAGTGGGAAATGCTCTTAAGCTTCACCTCTCCCTCTTTCATCTCACTTGGTGCAACTAAGATGTGAACAACGTTGCTTTACAGCAATAGACTATCTTCTTTTTCCCTCTGCTCTGGATCTGAACTGCTATTGTACATGAAATGTTGATCATCAGGAAAGATTGCTATGGTGAAAGAGCTGTTAAGAATATTTCTTAGGAGCTTTCATAATTTGAATTTGAAGTAATTTGCACATATCTGCCATTAAATATGTGTTACACAGTCTTCCAAGACTGTAAAATATATATTTTTAAAAATTGATTTTTAATATTACTATTGAAAGGCTCTTCCATTTGTGGCTTTTCTGTCTTTCTAAATGTGTGTCTCATAAAATACATGACACACTGTAGTGTAGGGTTTTAAAATTGCCTTCAGTTGTTTTCATTCTGATAATTTTGTAGTTAATTGCCAGCAGTTATTTGATGTTCTTCAAACTGGGATGAGAAGAATTTAAGGCCTGTCTTTTTATTTTTTAGCAAGCCAGCTGAATTGGTTCAGTGTGATTTCTCTGACAGGCAGACAAGGCAAGCTATGGTTGGAAGGCTATGCAGAGAAAGTTTATAGAACTGTGTTTCAGATATGTAATAGTAAACAACTGAAATTATTCTAATCTTGAGAGCAGGGACATGGCACAAGGGTAACCAATGCCCAAACAGTACACCCAAGGCAATAGAACCTTCCTGGCTTGGTTTTGTGATGGCTGAGGGCATTGTGAATGCTCTCTAACTGGACCTGGAGATCAGGCTTGCCCTTATCCTTTGGGGAAGGTGTGAATGTCCATGTTCGTGTCAGTCCCAGCTCTGTCCACTCTGCCTTGCTCTCAGGGGCAGCCACACTGGGGCAAAGGACCTGCAGCTCTCTCCTGTAGCATCCTCTGGATGCCTCGTGGCTTGGCCTGACCCTAATCCTGGCTATCACTCGGGCAGTGTAACTCTGCTCTGGTATCCAGGCAAGAGGTTTGTGCTGCTGGATGGACTCACCAGGAGAGAGACCTGGAGTCCATGAAGGAACAGAATGCCAAACCTGTCTAGAGGCTACCTGTGAACCTTGTGAGGAGCACAGAGATGTGTGGGCTGTGTGTGATCTCATTCAGGACACTGGAATTGTACCCCTTTGGCTCCAATAATTTTTAGAATTGCATCCAGTTCACTTGGTGTGAATATCTAATGCTTTGGCCAATTTAAACCTTATTTGCATTAGCTTAGTTTAAATTTGGTGTTTAAAGAGCTCTAATTATCTGTCTACTTTAGAAATTCAAAGTGACTTAGTGAGATCAATTTTAAACTGATTTTAATTAAACCAGAGAACCTTTTGTGTTTTTACAGATGGGGCCGGTGACAGGCCTTTTTAAATGGCCATGGACTATATGCAGCCTTAGAATGACTCTTATGCATGACTGATTTCTTCTGCTGAAGTCAAATTTAGGCTATTGTTTTGTATGTAAACCAAAAGAATTAAATTTTAAAGAACATTCTGTTCAGTTTTTGTTCCCTTGCTCTGAGAGTGATTCCTGTTTGTTAAGACTTCTATTAAATTACTCCCAGAACAGCATTTCGCTGTCTTTTTATAGTAGACAGGCTGGTGGACCCCATGACCTTTTTTACTTCTGATTTCTGTGATGCTTTTTTTCCTCAGACAAAAGAGAATATAAGAGACTGCTGGGATATTCTAATTTATGGTGATAGGAAGCAGAATACAGGGGCTTAACTGCAGTCCCATGGTGAGATGTGCCACTATTCTAGTATATGGAAAATGTATAAATTGCTTTTGTTGAAGGTTATTTTCAGAGAATGTAATGAATGTTGGGAAAATTCTCCTGGGAAGTTTTTTTTCTAATGGTTAAATTCTTGTATAGGATGTTGTCATAGTGAGGTGTGTATGAGGCCTGTGTTAGGAGCTGCTGAGGAGTTTAGATTATGTGCATATCCATCAATGTAGAACCTGACAAAGGATTGTGATTAGAGAGGAATGTTAAATGCAAAGAAAAAACACAAAACTTGTGTTTTTCTAAGGGCTCTGTGTGGGTGATATTAATATTTCCAACACCCAATTGGTTCTGTTTCTGTGGGTAGAGGGCAGCTAATAGAGGGCATAATTCAGCTGGGCATCAGATCCCCTGGAAGAGTGATTCTGGCAAATAGGTGCGGTCAATATCTTTTTGTGTTATGAAATGGATGATAGTGCAGAGCTTGTATTCCCATTGATTCCCATTGTGCAGGATAGAAAATGGAATACCTTTTAGCTAGCAGTAGATCCATGAGAGAATGAAAACGGTCATCATGTAATCTTTTACCAATAATGCATATATAAAAAATATACAGAAAACACAGACATTAAATTCTGATCTCCCACTTTTAATGTTTACTGTGGTATTTTTCTTGTTTAGGTTTTTTGTTTGTTTGTTTTTCTGTCTCTGCTAACAGCAAATTTATCTTTTCATCTGTGTAAGATAGATATGTGTAAGGAAATCAAGTTACTGAGCAGAGGCTGCTTTTTAACAATATTAATACTTTAGTAATGCTATGAATTAATAGTTTTCTAGGATTGCCGATTCTTCCTACAAAGCATTTCCTTTAACTTTACATTTTGGACAAGAAGTAGTATCATAAATCTAAATGACAACTTGTACAATATCTCAGACTGACATCTGCAACCACAGGGTGTTACAGTTGTATCTGTTTTGGCAGCAGAGCCTGAGCCATTTGCTACTCATGGTGTTAAAACATGGGTATGAACACAAGAAACTGAACAAAATCTCTTTGTGATCGTGGTTCTCTCATTTCGGATGCAGATTCTGTCCTATCTTAGATGTGCTTGTAAGTCTGAAGTCAGTTTGGATCAGAGAAACTTAAACCAAGTTTCTGCTTCAGCGTGCTGTTAAGCAAGTTGGGAATGGAAAAGCAGAGTGATACTGTGAGTAGGGAAGATGATGCGATACTTTGTACCCAGGTTTGTGTCCTGATGGAGGAGCTTGTTAGTGAGCTCACTTAAAAACAGGTGCAAACTCTTTAGAAGGTGAATGAATACCCCACAGTGTTCTCTGTCTGCAGTATGGTCAGTGTCTGTGTCATGTTGAAATGGAAAACGATACGCTGCTTGAAATTTCAGAAACAGCTATTTTCAGATGCCACAGTATGTTAAGCCTGGAAAACTGCAGAAACACTTACTGGCTTTTTCTCCCCTCCCAGGTGATCACCAGCAATTAATGCCGGCGGGCTCTCTTCGTAGGAAGCAGCTGGCAAAAAGACCTGGATACATGAGGCCAGAAGCTCAGATCGAGTTTCAGTGCCCGGGTGCCTGCGCAGGGTGCAGCTCAGCAGAGCTCCAGCATGGCAGGCAGCTCTGTGGAGGCGCTGAGGGCTGTGCTCTGCACAGACAGTGCCAAAATGACTCGGAATTCCTGCGCTGTAGTGCAGTGAATAGTGCTGTAGTTCCTGCCAATGGGGTGACAGCCTTGGCCACTGCTGGAAACACTCCAGGATGCTGTGAAAATCTTTCTTGTTGCAATGGTCCACGGTCAGATAGCACAGGGGCAGGGGTCTGCCCTGCTGCCATGACAGGCAAAGGAGATGCTTCTGCCGTGTGCTGTACGTGGCAGAAAAGCCGCAGCACCCAAGTGAGCAAGCCCCCAAACATGTATCCTTTGGATCAGGCAGAAGTGAATAACAACTGTGAATATCAAAACAGAGATGGTGTTTCTCATTCTGCTGGTGCACAGGATAGCTTTAGATCAAGTTTCAGTTTCATACAGCTCTCATTGAACTTGGCCTCTGGAGTAAATGATGTGGAAGGCAAGTCTATTGAGGAAGCTGAGATTGTTCTGCATCCCAAAACCACAGGCAATCTGCAGAAGCCAGAAGAGATGGCACAAACTCATGAACACTTGGGAGATTTGTGTTGCTCCTCCAGTTCCGGTGAAGATTTGCAGCATGAACGTGAGAGCCCAGTAAATGATAAATTACAGGACTGTGAGACTGTCTCTCTCTTGGATGTAGATGCAACATTTTCATATTCTGCGGATTCCTCGGATGCAGCATCTGCTGGCTCTTCTGTCACCTCAGGCTATGAAAGTAGCTTTACTGTCAGTGACCATAACTGGGATACTTTGATGAAAAAATATGAACCAGTGCTACAGGATTGCTTGCTTGGCAACCGCAGTACCTTAAAGGTCAGTAATCTCACTTTGGTTTTGATACCTTTTCCTCAAAACATTTTATTTGTAGTGCCAAAATCAAAGTTTATGTAGCAGTTCAGTTACTACTGGCTTTTGTGGCCTTTGTTCAGAGTTTTACAGTAGACCTCTGCATGATAAAAATGAGATAACAGGATTTGTTTGGTTCTTTAAAAATAGGTGGTATTTTTGCAGTACCCTATTCTATGTTCTACTGAAACTTTAATCCTCTCATTTCTAACATCACACATCAGTTTCTGACTTCAGTAAGTACCATTTCTTTTCACAGGTGGCTGTTTTGTCTGCAGTTTGGGTTATGCGTAGTATAAAATTAGGAGGTGGTAAGAACTCTTTTCTTGAAATATCATGATTTAACAACACCAAACTTTTTAATTGGAAATGTTGAAGTTGAGCCAAAGACTTCTAAGAATTAGGCAACTTTGTGAAAGTAGTGTGTAATCTAATAGGTGCTCTCCCCATATGAAGAAAAAAGGGGGTAAAGTCCCCCTCTGCAGGGGGAACTGAACCTTTTTTTTCTTTTCCCCTTCCACCCTAGAGGAGTAGTGGGCTGGTGAGTCGGGAGTCTTTTTGCATATATGTATGTTCCTACATTTATACCTGTGGTGTACACAGGCAGTGTCATTTCACTGTGCCCTTTATAGGAGAGGGGTGGGGAAACTTTAGGAAGGATTGGCTGTGTTATATTTTTATGGTGGTAGGGTGGGCATTCTGAGCTTATCTGATCAAAGGAGCCAAGTATTGGCTTTATTGTGCACACAGGAAACATTAATCTAGAAATTAATATGGACACAATGGATTGCACTAATTTGTTCAAGGCGTACTGAGTGGGTAGTGGGCATTTTGTTGTGTTTTCTTTTGTTTTGGGTTTTTTTTTTGGTTGAGTTTGAGTTGTTTTTTGTTCTGTTGCTTTGGGCTTTTTAAATTTTATTTTAATTGTCTCACTAGTGCCTGAGTTTCTTGGTTGCCTTTTAGACACTCAGATCTTTGTAACTTCTCAGCTCAGACACATACCTGGTGAGATGTGCTGTATTGTCTTTAGGCCTAATGAAACAACCTGCTCTGGGGAGACTTTGCACAAACCTCCTGTCTGGGTAAGACAGAAGGCTGAGAAACATTTACTCTTTCTTTGCTTACCATATCTGACCTGGGCTTACAGTGCTCCATAATACTTTATTTTCATAGATGATGTGTGTAGTACTCAAACTAGGTTCTCTTATTTACAGAGTTCACACACATTTACCTGGAGCAGTTTCTTTGTTTTCATGCCTGGAATTGCAATGTGCCCGTAGTCCGAAGTGGTTTGGGAAATTAATTCACTGCAAATTTGGGAATGTATAACACAATCAAAATAGGAAATTATTTTTCTTTCTTTTCAGTATTGCTTATTTGATAGGCACAAAAGAAACATTGCTATCTTTAATTTCTGAATTCACTAATACATTGAATGGAGAGCTGGGGATTTGTGCCCTCAGATGTCTTTGCCCTTGGTTAGCTAGTGGTGTATGTTGAATTTGAAGCACCTTCCTATTGTAATGATAATGTGTAGAGTCTCAAAGTTTTCAGAAAGGAACAAAGGCAACAGTAGTCAAGAAAAGGAGACAATACCAAAGTTGTTAAAATTATGCTTTCTCTGTACTTAAAAAGTGATCTTCATCTGGTACACATCTAGGACATGCCACGCTGAAGCACAAGCAGGTCTTTGATTTGCTGAGCTCCAAATGTCTCCCAGCCTGCAGATAGAAAGCACTTTACAGTGCAGCATCAGTCAGTTTGCCGTGGGCGTGCCTGGGCTGTGGTACCCAGGCAGACTTTAAATGACCTGCCACTGTAGGGCATGATGGAATAAACACTGCCAGCAGCAGCAAAGCTGTGCTGTCAGTATAGGTGGTTGTTATACATCATGTATATGAAAAAAGTGTCACTTGAATCATTCCTACTGCAAGCTTCTTTAAAACTCTATAAAAAGTCAGGCATAAAACACAGAAAATAATTTATGGTGAGGGTTCAGAGCTCCTCCCTTCAGTACCATTCACATTTCTCACTAGCCTCAGAGAAAAAAGATTGGAGTTTCAGGAAGTGAAAACCAAAGTAAAGCAAAGCACAGAAGAAATGGGAATGTATACATTGTTTTGTTTTTGTTTTTCTTCTGGAGCATCCTATAGCCTATTATTAATCAAACATTTTTGGATACTTGCCTGACTTTATTTTTTTAGTTCTTTTCTTACTAGTCCACTTTCACATACCATATTTAGAGGAAAATCCTGAATTTAAAGGTTTGTGTGTTGATTGTCTAATTTATGTGTTGATGTGTAGTCTTGATAACTGAGTGCTTCTGTTAACTTGTCGACTGGCTGTACCTGTTTTTCTAAATATGAGGATTAAATATAAGAGAGCTTCAGGGAGAAGGGCAATCTTTTTTAAGTGCAGGATGTCTAAGGTATGGATTTTAGTGCTCTCCCAAGCATTTTCAGGCTTTGGACTTTGAGAATATACACTGCTTCTTTCTCCAGGCTCACCATTTTCAGGACTGATAGTGGCTTGTTTGGTACAGGTTATGCATAAATTTAATAAGAAACACATTCCAGTCTTGTAACTGCAGCTGTGGCTGTCATGGCAGTGAGGAGAGAACTAAACCTACGTTCTAACCAATTTCTTTTAACAGCAAAAACTTGTAAAGGCCTTACAAATTTTTAGTAAATTTAGAACTTTGATTCCGACTCTTGATGTTAACAAAGAGAATAATTAACTTTTGAAATAGAACTTTATTGTGGTAAGTTTCTTTTGGGATGTGAGAGAGTACTTTGTATGTGGTTTGGATATTCTTGGTGTTCTGCTTTTTCTCCTCATCTAGCATTTGCATTGTAAAAATGCAAATATCAACATTATGTAGATGAGCCTTAATTGTATTTTAAGGAAGCTTTTTTGGCTGCAAATTAACGTTCTTTTCTGACCCATAACATCAATATACCTGTTCCGAAGTACTCATGGTGCATTTCTGTTTACAGAATAAAATGTGGTTTGCATATGGAAATATTATATTTGTTCTCTGCAAAACTCAGGTAAAAAATTGTCAGAATGAGCTTGAGAACATACTGTTGAGTAAAATGTGATCAGAAGTAGATGTCATGCTGATGGAATTATCTAATAATCTTACTTTCATTTATTCAAAGGGTGAAAAATATCCTACGAGCGCACGTTCTCCTTTGCTTTTCAAGAAATAATAATTTGTTATTCTCTGTGTGTGTTTGGACTAAAGCCATGCTTGGCTCAAGTAGCTGCAGTTCAGCTGACTTCCAAATAGGTCTGTCTACTTAGCAAATACTGGGCTTAACTATCAAAATTTGGCCATTGTAGTGATGTAGTAATCCATTAAATTTATATTGTGTAGAAGTTAATAGTTATATATATTTTAAATGCAGCTCCTTCTTAACTAACTTTTTTTCTTTGCATAGTTAAAATCCTTGATCTTACGGCTTCAGAGGCTTCAGGAAAAAGCAATAGAGGAAGATGACTATGATAGAGGTGAGAATTGCTCCTCCCTACTCCCCACTGGATCATGCTGGGTTTTTTTTCCTCTTTCCTTCTTCCTGTATTAGTTTTATTTTATATTTCCTACATAGCAGTGGCTAGGTGTGGAAAACGAGTTCAATGAACTGTATTGTTTATTCTGTCATATGGCAGGAAACAAATTAAAGTAGGTCAGCAGCAGGTAGCAACAGTTTTTATTTTCTTGAGCCACATCACCATTTGGGAAGGTTGAAATCCAAATACCCACCATCTGGATCAGCTGTTTTGAAGCAGCATGACTGAAAAAAATGCAGAAATGAGTGGAAGCTTCAAAAGGAGAAAGGACAGGCACTGGCTGCTGACAGAGTGAGATTTGCTGCTTGCCACATTTAGTCATGACACTACAACAGGGCTCATAGAAATAAGGTCAGTGACTTTACAGAAGTGAATGATACTGTCCTGTGGGATTAAGTTGATATCCACTGAATTCAATCAAATTCAGCTAGACAATATGGTGGTGATACAACTGCTGGCAAATATCTACCTTTGAATAATGCTTTCTCTTTCAAATGTCTTGGCACTTCTGATAAGTTTTGTATGTGTGCACATTAATAATTAGAGCATCTATTAACACATGTTGGGTTTCTTATTGTTCCCTGTTGTGGTAGTCTGTGTTCAGGAACTCACATTTTGATAATCATGAGGTTCTAAGGTAAATTCTTCTTGCTAGGTCTGTCTTCAGCTGGAAGAGACTGCAAACATTTCAGTGAAATCTGCATGGTTACTTCAGAGAATAAGTGTGGAAAAAGACAGCTCCTTTCCTCCCACTTTTATGCTCTTGGCTTTTAGGAATTGGGCAGTGGTCAGACTTGTGGTTTGCCTCTCCAAATTAATGTGTGATGCTTTGCAGTTGTACCATGACTCTGTTTTCCTGCCTCCAAAGATGTCCCCAAGATGAAAATCTGGTGTCTAGGGGGAAGGTGTGTGTCAAGAGTGGTTCTGTTGGCCTCTTAAAGGCCTGCCTGTGTGTAGGAGAAGAGTCTGCTACTGCCACAAGTCATTCTTTTAGTGTGGCATCTCCCAAAGGGGAAAACCTTTGGGTGTGTTAAAATCTGAGGATGTAGTAGATATTTATGGGTTTAGTCTCTGTCAAATAGACATTATTAATGTGTGTGCTTTACATGTGTAACACTCATAACTCTTCTTTTTTAAGTGCCTGTGGGTTGAGCTCACAGTTGGAGACTTCCCAACAGCTGTGTACTTGGTGTGCCTGGTTACCACAGATTCCAGCTGGGATTCTCTAGGCAGTCAGCCAGTCTGACAGCAGTGTTTCAGTGTATCAGGTGTGACATCTCCATGTGATGCCATATAGTCGTTGACCACAGGGAAAAATGATGACTTGTGTTGAATCTCACACAGAAAGCTCTTGTGTAACTTTCCTGGGCATTGGTCTTGTATCCTTAGAACAGGACCAGCTGTCTATTATCCATCACTTCCTCCTTTTATCCTTTTCAGTTCCACCCTGGTTATCAAGCAGGGTTAGCACACCTCATTAGCATAGAGGGTGGTTTGCAGAATGTTCCATTAATCCTCCTTAGATAAGTGGTCTGGCTGAAGTGTTGTTTCACCAGGTGTTGTGGGCACAGAGAAAAAAAGTGAAAAGGAGAATCCACAGGTGGGATTACTGTTTTCTGTGCTAAGGCTGGCATAAACAGGCAGAAAACATTTGTTCTGGTACGGGACTGGATGCTGAGGTGCTTGAGAGACTTTAACTTGAGTTCTTCCATCCCTTTGAAAACTAGATACTGTTGTTCTCAGAAAATGACATGCTTCATGCATGCATGCAACCAGGCATTCTGAATTTTACCAATTCCTAGCTTTTGAATTTCGAGTCCTTGACCTGTTTTCTGTCATACTGGCCTTTGTTCTAATTCTGATACAACTATCAACTGGGTGGTTTTTTTGTTTTGTTTTCTTTTTTTCTTTCTTTTTTTTTTTTTTGTGACTACTTTTCATTATTTTCGTGAATGCTGAACCAGCTCCCTTAGTTTTCCTTTTGTGAAACACAGGCAGTGTATCTTCAATAGAAGACTTGCATGGAGAAGGCAGTGCTGCAAGGAGAATCAGATCTGTGACCTTCCTTCCTCACCTTGCAGTGGCAAAGCTTTCCACCTTTGCTTTTAGAGCTATGTTGCTGCTCCTGGTGGAGAACAAAGTCTTCCCTGATGTGAAGTTTGAGAGCTTGTTAAGTAGCTTACAGATTGGCCCAGTACCAATTTCTGTTCAAGTGAAATCTGTAATTAGCCTTCTTTAAAGGGATCTTATTGCCAAATATTGCTAGCAGGGAATGGAAATGCTAAATGTGCAGAGCTGTGATGTGGGGCATAAATGGTGGTGTGTTATCAGGGAATGGGAGAAATGAACGTGGGGCATGGGGAGGGCTGAGGACATTTTAACTGTAATGCTAGAGAGAAGATTACTGATCCTGTAATTTGGGGAGTGATTCTGGGTATAGAGTGAGTCCTCTGCTAAGAGCAGAACCATTTTGAATCAGAGATGATGGTAGTGTTGTGTGTGGTGACAACACAGGTCTTGCTCATTTGGAAGTGCTTCAGGGGAAGGATAGACCTAGTGTGATGAGAATAGCTGTGAAATGCCCTGAACATGGAGGAGGTGAATGGAGGGGAGGGAGAGCAAGTGGAGGAGGTGTATGTGTGGCTAGACTCCCTAGGGAAAAGTTAAATTGCCAATAAATACATTATCATGTGTAACTACTGCATTGGAGCTGGAGTCTTCTCTCCAGCTTCAGCCATAGTCAAAATTTTAACTCCGGAGATTTTCTGACTCCAGCTCTTTAAGAGTCATCTACTCTTGAGGGAAGGCCTCTTGGTGGGAGGGAGATGTGTTAGCACTTAAAACTCCTCTAAGTGCTCAGCACTGTTTTCTGCTGTCTGACACTGCCAGCTTCACCGCTTAAAGAGAGACAAGCATCACAGGTTGCATCATTGTTGCTTTCCTGCTCTACAGAGCTTTTTGAAAGCTCCTGTAGTTTAAGGTAATCACTGAAACTGAATTGTAAGTAAGGTAGTGTCCCTACAGGGAGGAAAAAGGGATGCACCACGTTTTCAGTTGTGGCAACAATACTAGGAAATGACGCAGGAATAAAGGCAAGCTTATCCCCCTACAAAGCCATGAACAAATACCTTGTTGCAAACAGCTCAGAAATAAGGATACATTTGTTTTTCCCCCTTGCAGAAACACAGGAGAAATGCATGCTGCTTGAGCTGTTAGAGAACACGGTGTCTTCCAGGTTAATGTTAATGCATTAACATCTGTTTCTGGAGGGAGGGAAGATGTTTTGAGGGCAACTACAACCCTTCATTGTTGTTTAAGAGACAAGGAAATGCCTGTTTAGGTCTCTTTCAGCTTGTTTCTTCCTAGTTTTTCCTTTCTTTAGGTAGATCTGAAGATTTATCTAAATCTTTGTCTTCCTCCTCCCCTTGAGCTTGAGAGGTGCACAGCAGAAATGACTCTTGCTATTGCTTGGTTGCCTGTGCTGTGCCTTCTGAAAGACCTGCCTTGGCATGGTTAGGGTGTTGGTGTAGAGGAGCTTCGATCAGGCATTCAGATAGAGCAGGAAAAATGCACTTTTCTGGCAGTGCTGAGTGTGTGGGGTGGGGGATGTGTTTGTTCTGAGAGCGTTGGGGGCTGCTCGGGGTGGAGGCCACCCCCGTGTCCCTCCTCGGTGCTCATTTTCTAGAGGTCACAGTGCTGTGAAACCTGCAGGGTGTTCTCTCTTCGTGCTGTAGCTGTCATGGGTTGTTTCAAATGCAGATATTCCTCAGCTGTGAAATGGTTGTGTGAAATGCATATCCAGTGAGACAAATATCCTCAGTCCCAGTATAATTTTAAAGAGGAACCCTTGGGATGTTATGTGTTTTATTGCTCTTGCAGTAGGTGCTGAAATATTGGGAATTTTTTTTCTTTTTATGTGCTGAAATATTGGGAAATAAATGATTTTTTTTTTTTGTATTTACTTGTGGTCTCCTCTTGATGGCCACATTACTGTATATTTTCAAAGCAGGTACTGTACCATGGGAATATAAGCATTTTGCCTTGCATAGCATATAGGAAAAATTGGTCTGTTCTCCAAGGATCACTTGGAGTGTTGTCATGGCTCATTATTCATGATGGAGCTTGACAGCTCCAAGGTTAAACACACTGCCGAATATAGGAGGAAAAAAAAAAAGACTGTGTATTTTGTGTCTGTGGGGGTTGTGCTTGCAGTGGGAGCAAGTGCATTTTGCTCAGTACAAATCTATTGGCCAAACATTTGAAAACCTTTTTCCTGTTCTTTGCTGCTTGTGCTTCTCAGCCTTGCCTGGTGCAAGAGGCGAGTGGATTGGTAACTGTCAGGACTGAGTCTTGCTGCTGAATGCCCCCACTGGCTCACATGCCATCTTGTTACTGAGTGAAAAGTTTCTGCAGAACTAATGATTCTTTTAAATTATTGTAATTATTTTTTAAAGAAACTTTTTCTTTGCAGTTGCATTGCTTGCAACTGGTGGGGAATGCTAATTCCACCATGCAATTCAGAGTTAGGGTTCTTCAGTGAAGGTCAATGAGCAGATCAGAGCAACTCCTCATCAGTCCAACATGACAGAAAGAACACAGAAACATTTATGCCTGTGGTGGCAAAATCTATCCTATCTCAGCAATAAGGGTTCATGCTGTAGATACATTTAATGTCATGTAAGCCTTCAGTTATTTTAGGTGAGCTCTCAAAGGATGAGCTGTGTGAATTAGTGGACTGTCATGGACTTGTGCACTGTGTGCTCTGCAGAAAAATAGTGTTTACATGTTTTTTTCTTTATTTTTTGCTCTTTGCTTGCGTTCTTTAAGACCTCTTAATATTGTCTTTTCCATATCTCAGGATCTGCAGGGCATCAAGGACACCCTATGGTGTGTGTAGGAGTTTGAGTCTCATTTTGCACATTTTCCCTTAATCACAAGAATAGGAAGGGAAAGGAAAGACTTTGTAGCTGTTAGTCTCCTGTAGGTTTACACCATAAGAGGTGCTGTGGCTCACTTGAACCAACTATTTGTTTTAAGGCAACTGCAGAGAGAGTAAATGAGGGAGAATCATGTTCAGTAATGCTTGGGTTGAAAGTGTTAAGTGATGCTCAGAGGAAGGCCTTTGCCACTTCTTACACTGGTACTTGCAAATACTGAATTTTGTAAAAACTCTGAACACCTGGCCAGATGTGTAGCTGTTTGGTCTTTACAAGTTTCTTTTTGCAGTTTAAACTGGAGCAGTATTTTTCCCAATTTGAAGTACTATTTCTAATCATAGCTCTTAAACATTTGAACTAATTTGATATTCAAGCAGGTGGGTGGTTTGTTGTTCTTTTTGTTGTCTTTTTTGTTTGTTTGTTTTTTAATTTCTTTTTTTCTTGGAAGAGCTGTTTGTAGATGAGGGTTGGATAGAATCACTGCTTTACTGTGCTTCTATTATTTTGAACCAAACT
>VYZP01030438.1:8742-26621 GCA_013400635.1 Hypocryptadius cinnamomeus | reverse complement strand
CGGAGTCACTGTCTGTGAGTTTATGGGCAGAACATTTTGTTTGCAAAGTGCTGTCAGATGCGACATTAAGAGGCGCCGTAAATCAGCGCGCGGGGGCCTCTCCAAGCCTCGGCAGATGAAAACCTTTTATCACAATTTGGATCTGTTTGCACTGGTATGAAAATTATGGCTCCAGTTTAGCATCAACTTCCCATTATTCATGTCCCTGGGAGCAGCACCGGCTAAATTGGATTGTTTCAATCCCTGCTGGCCCTGAGAGCCTGGCAGGTCCCACCCCGCTCCCCATCCTCACCTTGATGGCTCCTCGCAGCAGGATGTGGGCGGGAAGGAGGCTCCTCCACCCACTCCGGGCTGGAGGAGGGCTTGGGAAGGAGGGAAGGAGGGATGCCAGGGAGGATGGACAGGAGGGCTTGGGAATGAGGGAAGGAGGGATGCCAGGGAGGATGGACAGGAGGGCTTGGGAATGAGGGAAGGAGGGATGCCAGGGAGGATGGAGCCGCTTCTGCATCGGCCTGGCAGCACCTCGAGCTGGAACAGGCGCAGTCCCCATCGGAGCTGCCTCTGCCAAAGGTGGGAAGGGCCCAGCTCCGGGCACGTCCCTCCCTCTGCTCCGTGCCCGAGCACTCTCTGCTTCCTGGGGAGTGTTTGGAAGGGGGGAGAGTTCAGGAGTGAGGGAAGGACAAGGGATGTGGATGGAGCTGGGTGGGAAGGGAGGGATCTTCGTTACAAGAAATCAGGATGTTCCTCCTCCCCATCCTGACAAAAATGCCAGGGGGGATTCCCTGGATGCGCTGGCCCAGCACAGGCTGGTTTATACACCCCAAGGAGCCTTTGGGGTGTGATCAGGGCGTTATCCAAGCTCCCCAAACATCTGGAAGTTCATCTCACCTCTGTACCACTGTCCTGGCAAGCTGGAAAACCCTTGGAATGTTGGTATCCACCTGAAACACTGAGGTTTATCTTAAACCTTTATTTTAAAGGTTTTCTTTGCAACAAATTAAGCTGGAAACCTCCACTGAAAGGTGGTGAGAGGCACCATCAAGGCCTGGTTGAAAGTGTTGGATGTTCCTGCCAGGCTTAACTCAGCTCCACAGGAAGAACAATTAAAATTCTGCCTGGAACAGTCTGGGACCATCATCCAGGGGGATGATGCTGTTGAGAGTGACACTGTGACACTGTGGTTCAGCACCTGAGTTCCCTCTGTGGGCAGCATCATCACCAAGCCCTCAGAGCCCTTTATTTCCCCCCTTGTGGGATGGAGTTCAAGCAGCAGCTGCACAGACCTGGCTCTCCAGGAGCTGGCACAGGGGCTGTCACATCAACAGCTTTTGTGACACAGCTGGGGACATTTATTTTCCTCTTTGCACCTCACCGCTATTGTAATTGCACTTTTTTTTTTTTAAGATAATCTGGCCAGATGCTCTCCCAACAAACCTTGGAGTCTGTTGTGGCAAGGCAGGAGGAGTTTTAATTTTAACTCAGTCCCAGAGTGGCTGCTCAGGGACAATGCCAGCGTCCAGCAAATCCCTTGGGGGGTTTGTGTGCCACAGACAGAGCTTTGCTGAGCAGGGAGCGTCCCAATAAATGCGGGGATTTCTTGTGTTTGGGGTTTTTATTCACACTCACCCCATGCCTCCCCCCAGGCCATCCCCTCCTCCAGCCAGGCCCATTTTAAGGTCCCTGTGTGCCCCAGAGGAGGGGGGTGACACTGACAAATCCAGCTGTGATGTTGCCAGTCCCCGGAGCTCGCTGAGCTCTCCCGAGCACTGCAGGCTGCTCCCAGCCAGCCCGGCTTTATTTCTCTCCCATCCATCACTGATTTGCCACACTGTCAGAGTTCAACAATAGCAGTAATAATTAACCATTTAATCTGACTCAAACACTGGGGCTTGTTTGCTCTTTCTGTGGATCAGATGGGAAACATTGCAAAGATCAGATTCTGATGTTCCCCGGTTTCGTGTTAAGTGTCTTGACTCTGCAAAATTGCTGGGAGTCTTTCATTTTGCTCTTTAAGCTCGTTAGTCCAAATTAAAAACAGCATTCATTCTAATTTCAGCTGCTTGAAATGCCTCCAAGATCAGTGCTATTATTCTTTGGAACGCCTTGGGAGCAGAGCAAACACCCACAGACATTCCCTCGCATTCCTGATGTCCACATGGCTTCAGCCCAGCCACACTTCCAGCCTGGTGCTCCTGCCACCCACTTTGCCAAGGAGGGAATTCCCATTTCTGCCATGTCCTGACCCCCTCTCCTCAGGAATCACATCCATGGATGCTTCCCTAATTGTATTTACAATTGCATTAATTGGTTTGGCTCTGCTGTGGGTCACAAGTCCTGAATTTTGACCTGCTTGGCTTTGAGTGGAGCTCCAAGGGAGAAGGGGACTATTTCTTGTCCTCCCAGGGGACAGCCCCACACTGAGCTGGGCCAAGCCCTCCCACCCTGTTTGCTCTGCAGTTCCGGGGTCACCAACAGGCTCCAGCCTCACTCAGGTGTGAATGGACTCTCACAGCGGCTCCTTTCCCACCCCAAGCACTCCCTGTTATCTCCCCAGGCGTTTATCTCCTCTCCAAGCGCTCCAAACGCTCCACCCAGCCCCGCCAGCCCCATCCCAGCGCGGGGAGCTGAGCGAGTTCCCAGGCTTTTCCTAAGGGATGCTCGGCTTCATTTCCTGAATAAAGCCGGGCAGGGAGAGAGGAGAGAGGCAGCAGGAGCAGAGCTGGGCTCAGGATCAGCCTGGCAGCTTGGGGAGAGACCCAGCAGGGGCTGCAGGGAGATCCAGAAGTCTGAGCACCGTGAGCACCGAATTCCTGGAGTGGGGAGAGCCCCAGGGGTGCCTTTCCAAGCCAAACCCTCCCCAGAGCAGCCCTAATGCTCCAGCCCAGGGATCACACCCGGAGCCATCAGCAGTGCCCCACTGGGAGGTTGTGAAAGAGGGCCCTGGATGCCCAAAATTCCAGCCTCGGACCCCAAACGTCTCCCCTGGGAGCCACCCCTTGCTCCAGGGTGTTTCATCCCAGCTCTGCAGCTGGGCTGTTTCCATCCACAAAATAATTCCTGCTCCCACCATGCTCCACCTTGTCCCAGAGGGGATTTGTCCTGGGAAAGGGGTAAATCTGACCAGGGAGGGTCTCCAGTCTTGCCCAACTCCCGAGGAGCTGCAGGAGGAGGAGGCAAAAGCAGGGGAGGGGTTGAAAGGACCTTTATTTCCAACTGGATGCAAGAGAAGTGTCCAAGGTGAAAGGCAGGAAGGTTTTGTTCCCTAGGATGCTCCAGGAAAGGTAATTTAGGGAGCCTGCTCTGAAGCCACATCTGCCTCCAAGCCTCGTGGAGTCTTCCCAGGAGCTGGGAGTTTCGAGGCTGAGGAGATCTCGGTGCAGTTAATATCTGCTTTAATACCTATTTTACATCTGCAGTCTCTAATATGTTGCCACAGCCTTGGAAATGTTGTGACTGGGAAGCCATAAAAGCTGGAAGGAACCTGCTAATTGAGAACACAGCCAGGCTGTAAATCCCAGGAAAACACCAGGGCTGGCAGGAGACAAACCCAGGCCCAGCAAGAGAGGGAGGGGGAGAACTCAGCTGGAGAGTCAGGAAGGAAATTAAAGAGAGAGGGGAAAGAGGGAGAAAATGGGGCTGGTGGGGTCCCTGAGGTGGGCTGAGCCTCAGGTACCACTGCAGGTTGATTTAGGAATCAAAGGAATTGATTCCAATGGAATTGCCATCAGGAGAGGGAATTTAGAGCAAATTGGTGGTGTGAATAGGAACTAATTGCAAGAACCAGGGAGATTCACCCCAAGAATGGTACAGAAAGAAAAGATGATATTTCCCATCTGCTGATGGAAAACCTAGTACTGGAAATGGGCTCAGTGGCAGAGTGAGGCAAGGGATCAAATGTGGCCTGAGGGGGTTGTGTGGGGTTTTGAAAGGATTAAATGGGATGTGGAGCCTCACAGAGCAGTGGGTCAGACTTTGAGTCAGGAAAATAGAAATGGAGCTGTTTGGTATATAAATAAATGGGTACTAATGGGAAAAATTTCCTTCGGTGTCTGGGGAAGGAAATTGTGCATCAAGAATCCATGAATGTTCACTGACGAGATCAAGTCCTTTTCACTGCACCTCATTTCATCCCAATCCATTTGTTTGGAGTCACTCCATTCCCAAATTTTCTTTTATTTTTTCATATGGGCACAGGGGGATCTGCTCAAGAGGATCTGCAGGGATTTTCAAAAGGCATTTGGGAAATGTCCCTCATCAGAGACTGACTGGGAAATGAACTCGTGATGGGTCAAAAAGGAATGTCCTCTCCTGGGCAACAGGAAAAATGGGATTGAAAGTGGTGTGGAGCATCTCTGTGATGAGGAGTGGCTTGAGGAATCTCTTCAGCCTGGAGGAGAGAGGGGACCTCGATAAAANTGGAGCCCCTTTAGTCCCTGGAAGGGCTCTGAGCTCTCCCTGGATCCTTCCCTTCCCCAGGCTGCACACCCCCAGCTCTCCCAGCCTGTCAGCTCGTCTCTCTCACACTCTGGACTGCAGTGAACCTTTCCTGCTGTGTCTGCAGTGCTGGGTGAGCTCAGCCCTGCTCAGCCCCTGCCGTGCCCCCAGCCCGGGGCTGATCCCGCTGGATCCGCTGGGAGCCGCCGCCCTCGGCCGGCAGCGCTGCTTTCCCGCTGTCACATCCTCGCCCCTGCCCAGAGCCTGCCTTGCCCTGCCTGGTGGGATGACGGATTTGAGGTACGAGTGAGAATTCCGTGCTGCTCTCCACCCCCCAGCGCTGGACGTGCCCCGTGCAGAGCCCGCACCCTGCTCCTCCCGCCGGGATCTGTCCCCTCCGCCCTGTGGCAGGGACGCTGGGACAGCTCTTGGCAGCGTCCCTCTCCTGCTGCCTCCCATTTCCGTGCTCTGCTCCCAGCAGGGACCGCCTGCAGCCCCTCTCCCAGGCTCCCTGGGTGACCCTTTCCGCCTCCTGCATCCCTGCCTGCTTCCCAGGGCTGCAGCACCCAGGGCCGGGCAGCGCTGCTCCGCCCCAGCATTCCTGCTCCCAGCCAAAGCCCAGCCTGGAGCCGAGCAGCGCCTGGGCCCTGTCGCTGCAGGGCATTTGTGTTGCAAGAGCGTTTTGTTCATGCTAAATTAATCTGCCTGTACGTTCAGGGCTCCTGGATCGGGGAAAGGCTGCTCCTGGTCCTCCCTCCACTCAATCCCGAGCTCAGGGATAGTGGGATGAGGGGTTTGGGGGTGCTGACTGCACTCCCAAGTGCTGTCCAGGCACAGGGATGGGAAAGGCCACGAGGGAGGAATGAGGGACTCTGCAGCAGGCATTAACCCTTGGAAGGCAGGATGCTCCAAGCCCTGGCTGCCTCTCACTCCCTGGAGCACCAGGGAAGGGGCTGAGCGCCTGCCAGGGATCCGTGGGGATGCTGCTGCTGCTGCTCACGTGGCTCCCTCCCCATCTCCAGCCACCAAACTGCATTTCCTAGCAGCAAAACAGACATTAAATAACGCTTGGATGTCAGAGCAGGCTGTGGGGGAGGTTGTGGGAGAGGGGAGGAGGAGCAGCTGGTCCACCCAGGAGAACAGGGAGGGGAGGAGAGGGTGGGAAGCAGAGCTGGGAAGGGGCTGGGGGTGGCACTGGGCTGCAGGACAGGGCCAGATGTCCTGGAATGAAGTGACCTCTGCTGTGACCGAGGCTGAGTGGCTCAGAGCGATGGACGCCTCATTGCAGGAGTCCCTTCCGCAGGCCCCGGGCGCTGCTGCAGGAATTGGATGTGAGGATCTGGGATTCTAAACCCCAGCAAGGTGTGACGGGGCAGGAAGGGCAGCTGGAGCTGCCATCCTTCCCTGGCAAAGGCTCCAGGGCACTGCAGAGGGCTTTGATCCGTGTGTGCTCCCAGCTCGTCCTCTGCTCCGAACGGGAAGCAGCAGCCAGAGCTGTCCTGGGGGAATGCGAGTGGGAAGGGAGGGACAAATCCCAGCAGATATCTGCTGGCTCTCCACACAGGATAATGACACGTCCTTGGAGTCCTCCAGCGCCGATCCCAGCAAGGCCAAGCCTTTGAGAGCCACGCTGAGCTTGTCCCCGGCTTCCCGCTCTGAATTCCCACGGTGCCGCTTATCCCAGCACGCTTCAGGAAGCAATCGGAGATTCCCAGCGGCGGCAGCAGCACCATGAGCTGCATCCGTGTCCTGAGGCAGGGGCAGGCCGGGGCAGGCACTGCTCACACGGATCTGCAGAGACCACCCCTGGATCCCTCGCTTCCCAGTGCCTGCTTGTGCCGACGTGGAGCGGGTGAATGCTGATGGAATCCTGCTGGAACCCCCTAGAATCCCGCTAGAACACCCTGGAATCCCGCTGGAATCCTGCTGGAACCCCCTGGAACCCTGCTGCTCCCTGCTCCTTGTGCTGCTCCCCCCCTCAGCCCTCTTAGCAATGCATCAGGAGCTTTTCTTTTCCCGCAGGTGCCTTTTGTGCTCCGTTCCCCTTTGATGCTCCTTATTGGGAGCCATCCAGGTGAAAACCTGAATTCCCACCTCGGCAGCACCTGCGGGGCTGAGGGAGGAAGGGGAAGGAGGGAACCTGGGCAGAGGTGAGCAGGCTCCCCACCTGGAGAGCTGTGTTTCCTCGGGAGGCTTTGCCAGTGTTTAAGAGGAAATGTGAGGAGTAATGACCTGAGCAGAGCAGAGGGAGAGGCCCCCGGGGGTGGCTCAGAGGCACAGAGGGAGCCCTGTGGATCTGCATGGATGAGAACAGCGAGGGAGAGGGAGGAACAAAGGAGGAAGGATGAGATGGAGCACGGGGAAGGGACATTGGCAGGGTCTGCAGCGCCCACCAGGGCTGCAGGAGGGGGAATCCAGCCTGGAGGCACAGGGGGACATGGAATTGGTTAGGTTGGAAAAAACCTCAGAGATAACAAGTCCAACCATTCCCCAGCACTGCCAAGGCCACCACTGACCGTGTCCCTGAGTGCCACATCCACACGCCTTTTAAATCCCTGGGCAGCCTGTTCCAATGCTGGACAAGCCTTTTGGAAAAGAAATTGTTCCTAATATCCAATCCAAACCTCCCCTGGTGCTTATCCTGCTTTGTGCTTCCCCCTTGTCACCCTTCAGGGCAGAGTGGCACAGAGGGGACAGTGCCACCTGTATGGCACTGCCACACCACACACAGGGCACCACCACCACTCGCTCCTGAGTGTCTCCCAGTGTGACAGAGGAGCAATGCCATGGCTGACTCACAGTTAAAAGGCAAATATCCTGTATATATGTTAGGAGAAGTTTTATAGGTTTATAGTTATGTTTTACCCCCCTTGTGTTGTTATCAGGGGTGCCCTGGGTTTGGGACATTTGGGAGGGTCACTCGTTACTGTGGCAGCTCCTGACCCCCAGTCAAGGTGTCAGGCAGGGATCTCCAGCACTGGGCAGGGAAGGAGGAGTCGATGGACAGAACTTTTTGGGGGCTAAAGGGTTAAAAGGCAAAACCTCCATTGTGTGGGTGAGCACATGGGGGGAGAAATCCTCTGCTCATAATATTTTCTCAATTCAGTTTTCTGTCGCATTTTTGATAAGGTTTAATAAACCTTTCTGAATGTCTGGAAGTGAGCAGCATCTCTCCCACCAAGGAGCTTCCTGCAGGATCAGCTCGTGGAACAGCATCTCCTTGGGGAGCCCCGAGGCTGGGCTGCTCACCTGTGCTTCCAGGGTTGGAATCCTGCACCTGGAGCACAGGGAAACGAGGAGCAGGAGGTTCCCATCCCCTCCTCCGGCGTGGCCAGCATCCAAGGGAAGGGATCCTGGAGAGCTCCCCAGACACGGCTGCGATGGGAAGGAGGGAGGGGTGCCTTCCTGCATGGACCCTCCATCCTGCCTCGGGCCATTGTGCTGCTTCCTTCCTGCTCCTTCCAGAGCTTCGTCAGGGCACGGAATTGTCCCAGGTAATCCAGACCCCAGCTGCTTCCTGCTCCGCCTGGGCCGTCGCTCCTGAGCGGGAGGGAAGGAGATAACAAAACGCTGAGAAAACCGGCGAGGAACAGCTGGGATTGCAATCCCCTACATCAGCAGAGCACAAACCTCCTTCCCGGGCTTCCTGCTGCCTCTCTCCCGGCCTGCTCCCATCAGTTATCCCAAACAGGGAGCACTGGGCTAAAACCCTGCTAATCGAGTGCAGCGGGAGCGCGGCGCTGGCTCCAATTAAGCGCCTGACAGCTCCTCTGTACCGGGCACGAACGAGCCTGGCGTGCCCGAGGTGTGTGACACCTCCCCCGCCTGCCTGGGGCCGCCTCCTCCCGCGGCTCCATCCCCGAGGATCCGGGCTGGAGACAGGATGGGAGGGATGGGGACCCGCGGGCTGGCTGGGACTGGCGGATTGGGGAGCAAGGAGAAGCTGCAGCGACACTGGGTGGGGGTGGGTGCCTGTGCTGGCAGTGCCTGGAGCTGGGAGTTTATCTTTGGGCTCCTGGCAGGGAGCTTGGAAGTGAGGAGTGACCCAAAAATGGGATTTCTGGGGCTTGGGCGCTCCCCTGCACCAGGAATTGGAGGTATGACCCAAAAATGGGATTTCTAGGAGCTGGGTGGTCCCATACACCAGGAATTGGAGGCACAACCCAAAAATGGGATTTCTGGGGCTTGGGCACTCCCCTGCACCAGACAAGGACCATCAGGAGGGAAGGAGAGCCAAGAGCCAGAGGTGCCCCCAACACTGACCCTGTTTGACTAGGGACTGACCCCAGGGGACTTCAGGATTAGGCTGCAGGACTGGGGCAGGATCCATCATTCCCTGTGTCCTGTCACATCCAGGCTGCAGGACTGGGGCAGGATCCATCATTCCCTGTGTCCCATCTCGTCCAGGCTGCAGGACTGGGGCTGGATCCAACCCAGGCCCCCATCACTGGGTACTGAAATCCCTCCTGGAGATCCTCCAGCTGCTTTTCCAGGGCTAAACAAGCCTTGCTGGGTTAAGGAGGGACAGAGGACTCCCAGCAGGGGCTCAGCTGCCATCTGAACACTTTGGCTGAGGGCCTGGGCCACCAACAGGGGACAATTCCAGAATCCTCCTTCCCCAACCGCAGACTCCACCCTCAGTCTGGAAAAGTGTGTCAGTGCTAAAAGCCTCGACAAATTCTTGGGAGAAAAATTTGCCGAGTTGGATTGAGCAAAAAACACAACAACCCTAATGGGAATTGTCTGTGAATCACATGGCAGGAGTCAGGAAATCTGGAGAAATCACAGGATCATGGAATGGTTGGGGTGGAAGTACCTTAAAGCTCATCCAGTGCCACCCCTGCCATGGCAGGGACACCTCCCACTGTCCCAGGCTGCTCCCAGCCCTGTCCAGCCTGGCCTTGGGCACTGCCAGGGATCCAGGGGCAGCCACAGCTGCTCTGGGCACCCTGTGCCAGGGCCTGCCCACCCTCCCAGGGAACAATTCCTAATTCCCAATATCCCATCCAGCCCTGCCCTCTGGCAGTGGGAGCCATTCCCTGTGTCCTGTCCCTCCAGCCCTTGTCCCCAGTCCCTCTCCAGCTCTCCTGGAGCCCCTTTCGGCTGCTGTGAGCTCGGAAGCTTTCCAGGATCCCCAATGGATGTTTCCTGTACAATGCCCAGCTCCTGGTGCCAGCACCGTGCTTGCCCTGGGTCTGGCTTCAGCCTCTCTGTTTTTATCCCAAGCCTGATGGATCCATGCATGGATTCAGTGCTGTCAGATGATCTCCCAGTTCTTCATGCAGCACATTTCCCCCAGTCTCCGGGGTGGGCAAAGCCCTCCCTGGTGTGTAATGGAACATCTGGAGCTGTGGTGGCTGCCTCTTCTCAGGAGGATCCAGTTGGGCTTTAATGGATTGTGCTCCTGTCGCTGGAATTTCCCCGGAGCCGTGGCTGGGGGGGGTTTCCAGCTGCTGCTCGGGGCTGTGTCCAGGCAGGATGGTGTCCTGGAGGTGTGCAGGGATCTCCAGGGGTACCGGCCTTCCTGTGTTTTCCTCAGCCCGGCCTGGGATAACGCTCCCCATTGTCAGGGTCCGGCAGCAATCAGCGCCGTGCTCCAGTGCCATTGTGTTCCCAAGGATCCCGCTTTGTTCAGGGGTCAGTTTTCCGGGTCACAGTCCTTTCAGGAAGGTTGGGCCTTGCATCCTTTTGTCTGCTCCTTCCTAGAAGGGCTGAGTGAGCTGCTGCGGCGCATTTTCCTCCTTTTCTTCGCCGTTCCCTGTTTTTCTCCCGGACTATTGATCTGCAGCCCTGCGGGATGCTGGGGGAGCACAGTCCCCGTGCTGTGCGCTGGAAAGAGCTCCCGCCTTCCCCCAGCTGTGCTCGGATCGAGCAATTGTTTTCCCTCCCCACTCTTGTTTTGGGATCCTCTCCCACCCCATCGCCCCGGGCTAAGGAATTGCTCCGCCGCCCTCGTGGAACTTCTGCGGCCGCCTTGGCGCTGTTTGAAGCGCTGCCATAATGTTTGTTTAAAAACACATTAATTAGCTCGGGAGTAATTGGGGTTTGCAGGGCTCTCTCTCGCATTGTTCTGCCCGCTCTAATTTGTTCTATCGATCCTCCCGGAGATAGGAGCGGGAGCCAATCGGCGGCAGCTCCCGCTGCTGTCACTCCGCAGGATTTGTTTACGGCGGGCTGGTGGCCCCTGCTCTGCCCAGCACGGCCGGGTTCTGCCTCCCAGCGCACGAACCGAGCCCTTCCCGGCAGCCGATCCCGTTTCCCGGCGCTGGTGGGAGGCACGGCCGGTGTCCCGGGATGCGCCCCGAGCCCCGGGCCGGCCCCGAGCCCTCGGAGCCGCCGCGGCTGCGGCTCCTGCTGCGGCACGGCTCAGCCCTGCGTTTCCATGGTAACCCCGAGGCTCGTTCCCCGACTCCAGGTTTTTCAAAAGCGAACATTTTCGTTTCCATCAAAAGAGCCTTTTCTGCCGGCAGCGCCGGCGCCGCCTCCCCCAGCCAGCGCCGAGCCTGGCCGGGAGCGAGCCCCGCCCGGGGAGCGGAGTGGCCGCCCCGGGCCTCGGGGAGCTCTTCCCGCTGCCCATCTGCCCCCGGCCTGCGTGGGAATCCTCCCCTGAGCGGCTGCTGCGCGGCAGAACTGAGCTGGTGCAGCGCCAGGCTGGGTTCGTGGCTGGCCTCTCGCTCCGTCCATTCCTTTTCCACAGAATTCCCATTTCTTGGCTCATTATCCCTTTCCCCAAGAGTCCCTCTGTAGCAGGAACAGGGTGATGGTGCAGCTCCAGCGGCCACAGGACTGAGCTTGCCACAAGCCTCTCACTCCCTCCATCCCTTTTCCCCAGAATTCCCCATTTTTTGGCCTATCCCTTGTCCAAGTGTCCCTCTGCAGCAGGAGCAGGGTGGTGGTGCAGCCTCAGCACCACAGGACTGGGATTTTCACCATCTCCTCGCTCCTTCCATCCATTTTCCCAACAATTCCCCATTTTTTGGCCTCTCTGCCTCAGTACCCCCTTGCCCACATGTCCCTTCCAGCAGGAGCAGAGAGGGATGGAGCTGCACCACGGGACTGGGATTTTCACTATTCCCTCACCCCCTCCGTGTTTTCCCCTTTTCCTGGAGATCCCCCTGGCCCCTGGCTCTCCTCAGCAGGACCAGGGTGGGNCACGGGACTGGGATTTTCACTATTCCCTCACCCCCTCCGTGTTTTCCCCTTTTCCTGGAGATCCCCCTGGCCCCTGGCTCTCCTCAGCAGGGCCAGGGTGGAATGCTGGTGATCCCAGCCCCTCTCCAACCCCTGGCTGGCTCCTCACATCCCTCCTGAGCCTCTTCCCACCTGGCAGCCGCTCGGGGAGGGCCGTGCCCGTTTTTCTGCCAGCAGACACAAAGCATTCCCAAACAATGGCCATTGCACAACTCAGCCCTGCATTTAACAGCGTTTTACAGGCAGAATAAATCTCAGGGACTCCATAAATCTCGGGGCTGAGATAAGAAATGTGCATCCAGAGCCTGGCGTGGAGTAAATCCTGCCCAGCTCCGGGACACACGAGGAGCATCCTGTATTTCACACCTGCCTCGGAGCCCAGAGGGAGATTTATGGGACTCAGGAATGGCCTCCACGCTTTGCAAAGGCTCAGCACTCCCTGCCCTGCACTGGGACACTCCCAGTTGCCAGGCAGATGGAAAATGAGATTTCCCAGAGCAACTGGCAAGGGGGAAAACTCCCTGGCTTTGGGCAGCTCTGGGCCAGTCCTGCCACACTCTCATTTCTCAACAAGAATTCCAGCAAATGCCAGTGCAGGGGCCTCAGTCCTGTGGCTCCACATCTCCTGAGGGCTCCTCAGTCTCAGCATGCAGAAATCCCTGCATCCAGGGATTTCGGGCATGTTCGGAGGACCACCAGGAGTTTTGGACATGGGAAGGCCTTAGCTCATCCTTCTGGAAACATCTCAGAGTGTCCTCTCCTAAATGGGCACCAGAACATCACTGAGTCAGCTTCACTGAAGGGTAGAGCTCTGGAAAACGCTGGAAATCCCATGGATAAACACTCCTTTCCATGGATTAACCATGGCAGTAACCCCCTCCTGCCTAGAAAAGGAACAATGGAATTCCATGGAAATAGGTGTCTGGAGCTCCTCACCTCTCCCTGGAGATGTGGGTCCCAGCCCTGAGCAAGGAGCACCATGAAAGGTTTTGTGGGACAATCCTGGGAGTGCTGCTGCTCCCCATGGAATGCTCTGCAATCCCAGCAATGCTGTGGCTTCCCCTGTGGCTGACAAGACATCCTCATTTCCCAATTTTTCCAGCCCTTTGGAAAGAGCAAATGACAGGAAATGTGAGCCCTTCCAGAAAGCAGCATGCCATGGGGTGGGTGTGCTGGAGGGAAACTTGGGATAAAAGCTTGGGGAAAGCTGGGGAGGGATGGAGGGGGAGCAGAGAGGGGCGAGGGATCTGCTCCAGTTTTGCTCCTCTGATGTTTCAGCTGCTGGAAAGGAAGGATTGGGACAAAACACTGCAGGACTTCCAAGGAGACAAAAATCCCTGAATCCTCCCAAAAAGGAGGTTTTGGGAAGGTGGCAGATGCCTCAATGGAGGCAAGGCCAGCATTCCTTACTCAGACTGGGTCAGAACCAGAGCCTGAAATGAAAATATAGCTCCAGAGCTGAGCTGTGGTGTGGGAAGACTTCTCCCAGTGCAGTTCCTAGGGAAGGGAGGGTGTTTCCAGCTGTGCATTGTACCTGTGGGTGCCAGAAGCCCGGGAAGGGTGAAGGTGCTGGGATATCAGCTGGGAAAGGAGCTTGAGGCAGGTCCTCCCTGCTCAGGGCCACAGGATTCCGAGTATCTTTCGAAATAGGATTACAACCAAGAAATAGCACTCCCTAATCCCTTCTCTCCCTAACAAAAATAAGACTCGGTGAGCAGCTCAGGTCAGGGAAAGCACTAATCCCTCCAGCATTCCCGAGCTGAGGGCTGGCAGCCCCGGGCTGCCTGGAAGTGCCCAGGCTGTCTGAGGCACTGGGAAGGAAAAGGCCCCATGAACAATACAAAGTTCCAGCAGCGAAAGAACAAAATCCTTTGGGATCCTGGTTGTCTGCAACAGCCACCTGGGAGCTGGGCAGGGAGATGGGCTGAGTTTCCCCTCCCAACCTAAGCAGAGTGATGAGGGTGAGCCCAGAACCCCACAGAGCTCCGGGAGCCCGTCCTTCCCACAGCACTGGGATTGGGGTGTCCAGCAGCTCCTGGAGCTGGTATGGCTGGGAACACCAAAAACCAAGCACAGGAGGAGCACGGCAGGGTGGAGGTGTGGGAAACACTGCTGGGAACACCCCTGTGCCCGGGCAGTGTCCGGAGAGCTGGGGAAGGGCAGGGGGTGCCTCCCCGCTTCACAGGAGCTGCGTGTCCTGAAGGGACAGCGACAATTCCTCTGCTTTGTGCTGCTGAAACCTGACCCTGGCAGCCACCGAATCCAGGCGAGAGTGCCCAGGGTCTGGTTTCAAGGCTCCCTCTCCACCCTCAGCACTATCTGATGCCATGGAAATGTTCCCAGGCTCCAGGAATCCTTCGCCCCTCTAGGTGCCGTCTCGGATTCTGTGGTGCTGTAGGAAAGCAGAGCCGGGCTCTGCTGAGCTCGCTGCTGTGCCCAGGGCAAGGGCGAGGGCTGCAGGGAACACAGCGGGGTTAAAAACCCCCAGGGTCAAGGGCACATGCGGTGGAGAGGAGCCCAAGAGGGTGATTAACAACTTACTAATGATGCCTGGCCAGGGAGGTGCCTGAGCTGAGGTTTGGAGGAGAATGGGGCTGATTAGAGGGGAACATCGTGTCTGTTTGACTGGCCTTTATTCCTGTTTCCTGTTGGAGAGAGATCATGGGCACCCAGACTGTCTTTCATCCCTGTGCCCATCCCTGTGCTCCATCCCTGTGCCCATCCCAGTCTCATCCCTGTGCTCCATCCCTGCCCTCCATTCCTGTGCTCTATCCCTGTCCCATCCCTGTGCCCATCCCTCTCCCATCCTTGTCTCATCCCTGTGCCCATCCCTGTGCACATCCCTGTGCTCCATCCCTGTGCCCATCTCAGTGCCCATCCCTGTGCCCATCCCAGTGTCCATCCCTGTCTCATCCCTGTGCTCCATCCCTGTGCCCTGTGCTCCATCCCTGCCCTCCATTCCTGTGCCCCATCCTCCTCAGCAGCACCACAGAAGGAAGGTCCCAAAAATGTCCTGAGGAAGAAGCAGAAGTGTGAGGATGTGCCTCAAATCCCACGGAGGAACTCCCCCTGCCCAGATCCCCTGAGGTCCCTTTTCCCTCCTGTTCCACGTGCCAGGTGGCAGTGCCAGCCCAAGTGTGGGGAACAGGCATTAAAAACTGGTTTTAAAATTATTTTAGCTCAGATCAATGCAGAGATGATCCATCCATGGCCCAAGAGCAGCCAGTGCTGCCTTTATCCACGTGGAGCATTGAAGCCTGACAGAACATCCTGTGGGGTGCTGCCCCTTCCCTCCAACAAATCTTTGAATTAAAATGTGTTTTTCCCTGAGGGAAAATATGGACTCAAAGTGCCAGGAAGTGGAACTTGCCCCAGCCCGGGGGTGTGAGGGTTAATTGCCCCTAGACCTCCCCATCTATTCAGAATTTACCAATATCTGGCTCTGGCTCTGGTTTTGCTTTAATTCCTGAACCAATAATCAAAGTTTTATTCCCCAGACTGAGCAAGTTACTCTTTCACCTCCTTGTTTTCAAGCTGATCACCCTGGCAGTGTCCAAGGCTGGGCTGGATGGGGCTTGGAGCACTTTGGGATAGTGGAAGGTGTCCCTGCTCATGGCAAGGGATGGCACTGGATGGGCTTTCCCCACTTCAAACCAGTCAGGGATTCTGGGATCCCAATCCCTGATTTCCTTATGCTCACTTTGTGGGGTGAAGGAGCAGGGGATGTGCTGGGGCAGTTCGGCTGTGATGGGAGCGGGGCTGTTCCACTCCAGCACAGCCAGGATCGAGGCAGGACCCAGCTGGCACTCCCAGGATGTGGGCAGAGGTGATTCCCCTGCAGAAATCCGCTGCTCACCAAAGGGGAGGTTCCTGCCGCGCTGCCGTTTGCCCCAGCCCTCACTTTTCCCTTCCCACAGCTCCAGGGATTGCCTGGGCTCCGTTCCCAGAGCGTTTTGTAGGGGCAGATGGCTCGGAGCAGGAGGCAGGAGTGCATCCACGGAGGGAGGGATGGGGAGGCAGAGCTGGGGGAGGGTTCGGGTCATACACAGGCTGCTATATCCACAGCCACTGGAAGCCCCTGGTACCCTCCCAGCCTTGCAGTGCCGACCTTTCCCTGCTCCTGGACTTGTCAGCAGAAGCCGTGAACCAAGCTGGGAATGATTTCCCGCTGATACCCAAAGGTTCTCGGGAATATCAATGGTTTCCCCTCGTTTGTTTGTATTTTCCACCCAGCGATTAGGGGGATTTCAGCGAGCCCTTGCATTTACAGGAGCCCTGTGCTGCTGCTTCACCTGCCAGGGCCAATTTGCCCCGTGTTATGTTTGAAAAGATGATCACATTTCTGTCACACCTGCAACAGCAACCCACAAGCTGTTTATTCCAGCCTCATCTCGCCTGGAAAAGGATGGGCAGGACGGGATATGGCCGGAAGTTTGCCGGGGAAAAGCAATTTTCACGGCATGCTTTGAGCAGCTGAAGTGCCTGGGAGAGTCTGTGCTGGCTCAGGGCTCTGGAGCAGCCCTGGCCCAGGGTGGGGCAGTGACATCAGATGTGGGATGGTNACTGCCCCAGCTCTGACAGATGGAAAATAGAACACACACCCAGCCACATCTTGCAAACTAGGACAGGACAGCAGGAAAGGCCCTGAGCTGCCCCAAGCTTGGAGCTCGAGATGACTGAAGTGCCCAAAGCCAGATTTTAGCCAAACACAGGAGAACTATAAAAAAATGGGGAGAATTCTGTTTTGCTGGAGTGAGAATAAAAATAAAAGAGGTTGTAAAGAATCTTTGCACTGCCCACTGTCCAGGGCTTCCTGCTTTCTGCTAGGCTGGTTCTTGGGGTAGTTTTAAGTGGTTTCCAGCCACCCTCTCTGGTGTTTTTTCTGTCTCCAGCCTGGCTGGGAATCTGTTCCCTGTCCTTCCTCACCACACTGCCCTTGGCCTGACACTGCCCTTGGAAAACCCTGGTGCTGCTGCCATCCCTGCAGCTGCAGAGGAACTTGGTCCTTCTCCATGCCAGGGGATTGGCTGCACCCTTTGGATCTCTGCAGGAAGTTCTTGTTTGGGCTGGCAGGACTTCCAATGTCCTGGTGGGCTCTCACAGCCCACCCCCCTAAATTATCCCCTCTCAGGAGTCCCCCTTCTCCATCCAGCTCCCTCAGAGCTGGATTTGTGTTCCCCAAAAGCGGGAAAAGGCAGGAGACACCAGGGAGTCTCTCAGAAAGGGAGGAAATCAGGAGCTGGAGCAGCACAGAAGGGGCAGATGTTGGGAGGGTGGAGAGGCAGCACTTGGACCTGGTTATCCTCCAGGAATGGCCTGACAGCTGCTTTTGGGGGAGCCAGAGCAAGCAGAGCGTGTGAGGTATGAGGATGTGTGGGGAGGTGAGGCACCCACAGGGAATTTCCAGAGCTCTGTGGATTCCTGGGATGGCTGCGGGAAGCCAGAGCTTTCAGAAGGTCCTTTAGGATCTCTCAGGTAATAAGGGATGATCCTCCAGGAATTTGCTGTCATGGAGCTGAGCCTGTTGGGAAGGACATCCTCCAGCTCAGAGTTTGGAGACCCCTCAGTGGGAAAGGCTGGATGCTTTCATCCCAATCCTGTGATGATTTCCTCAGGATGAGGCTTTGCAGCAAAGCCCAGAACCTGGGACTCCATCGCACCGGGAGCAGGGAGGGCACCTTTGGGAGGTGCAAACGTTGGAATTTAAACATTGAGGGAGTTCAGGTTTCACTGGTGACATCAGGAGGTGGGGACATCCCACATCTGATGTTGCCATTCCATATCTGATGTCACCATCCCACATCTGATGTCATCATCTGTCCTAGTTTGCAAGATGTGGGTAGGGTTTGTGCATTCTATTCCCATCTGTCAGAGCTGGGGCAGTTCTCTGCTGTTCATGGGGCAGTTTTCTTTATCTCTCCCACAGCCAATCCTCCCTCCAGGAGATCTCTGCTGTTCATGGCCACTGAGTGTCCCTGCATGGCTGAGACAATTCCATCATCCCATGGGGAGATGCTCCGCCCAGGGGAGGAGCCAAGCATTCCTACCTGGATACAATCTGCCCCTGGAACACCACAGCAGCCTTTGCCCACTGCATTCCCAGAGGAGCAGCTTTCTTCTGCCCTGCATTCCCAGAGGAAGAGCAGGCCCATCTCCAGCAGCCCTGGAGCTTCAGAGGAAAACTCCAGCCTTGTCCAGGATCCCTGCTCCAGCAGAACCACAGCTGGCACTGCAGGAGGGCTGAGCCCCCATGG
>VYZP01030437.1:46518-57937 GCA_013400635.1 Hypocryptadius cinnamomeus | reverse complement strand
CCTCCCCGTCCCGATCGCGGCCCCGCCTGCGCCCGCTCCCCGCCGGGTGGGCGCTGCTCTCCCGCGGCGCGATGTCGGCGCGGCGGCGGCGGAGGGCGGCCACAGAGCAGGAGGAGGAGGAGGAAGAGGAGGACGAGGAGGCGGCGGAGGCGGGTAGCGACAAGGTGAGGACGCGCGGGGGCGGCGGCGGTGGCTTTTGGGGCAGGGGGACAGCACTGCCTCCCGCCACGGGCCCGGACCGCGCCGCCCGTGGGCTCCGCGCTGCGCTCCTGGCCCGGGCATCAGCGACCCTCCCGGTCCCTGCCGGGCTGTAACGCGACCGCGCTCTCGGGCGGCGGGAGTAGGGAGAGGGCCAGGTGCCAAGTTAGGGGTTGTGCGCCCACGCGTGTTTTACACCGTGGCCGTTCCCCTGTGGCGAGACCGAAATAGGAGCGGCCAGGCTCTCTCCGGGCCCGCAGCGAAAGCTCAGCGTCGTAGCTGCGTGTCGTGTCTCACCTCTTGACTAGGGAGCTGATGGCGTGGTGTAACCCCAGCCGCTGCTGGGCACCACCCGGCCGCTCCCTCACATCCCTCGTTCCCCCCTGCCCGGTGGGATGGGGAGGAAAGTCAGGAAAAAAGGTAAAACCAGTTGGTTGTTGATTAACAGTTCTTAACACTTTGATAATTGAAATGAAAGAGTGGTATTTATGACAGGGGAGATGACAAAAAGGCTTCTAAAACCCAAGAAAGTGCAAGTGGTGCAGAATACAGGCGCTTCACCACCTGCCCAACAACGAGCAGCAATCAGCCTTTCTCAGCCAGTACCCCCCAGGAGAGCCTTTGGCCAGGTCAGATCAACTGTTCTGTCCCCTCCTGGCTTCTCGTGCACCTCCTCACTGGCAGAGCAGGGGAAACGGAAGAGTCCTTGACTTGGGCTAAGCAGTGCTCAGCGAAGCCAACACATCAGTGTGTTATCAACATTATTCTCCTGCTAAATCCAAAACACAGCACTGTAGCAGCTACTAGGAAGAAAATTGACTCTATCCCAGATGAAACTGGGACACCGGCCCAGGCAAAGAGCACGCTTCAGTGTGGTTGGGCCAGTCCAGTAGCAATGGAACTAACTCAGAACAGTGATCTGCTCCATTTAAAGGCTGTGTCAGCATTTCCTCAGCAACTCTTTCTGCTTTATGGCCTGTTAAGTGATAGGCATTCACCTCTGGCCTGGAAAGGACTTACAGTATGACATTTCTGCTAAGGCAAGAGGTTTTTGAAACACTAAGTCTATGCATCAGGTTCATTACAGTGGCAAAACAGCCACAGTGCTGTTCTTTTGTTTGCTGTGGAGTTAAGGCTTATCTCTACAAAAGCTAAGCACATCACCACATCACAGCTGCTAATTGTCTGAATAGAATGAAAGAGAAGGTCTCATTTGGGTAACTGGAATTAAAGTTTAAAAAAAAGTTTTCTGATGGCTAAATTGAGGTAGCAATACGTGTGTTTTTACTTGAATCAGTAACTGCTTAAACTTGCATGGATGTCGATGTTGCAGAGTGTGTAGTCTGCCTTAGGCATTGTGGCAAGGAACTGGAAAGTGAAACTCAAGACTTTTTTATTCCATGCATTGGTTGCTTTAATTCAAAGCCAATGAATTTGCAAATTTGTAGTGCTGTGCTGCATTGAGAACTGTGATCACATAAGGTAGTGTTTAGACTGTAGCTGTGCACAGTATTTCTCTGTAGATGAGAATTAACTTTTAAACATAATTTCTCGTCACAGTTCCACAAGCTGTTTTTCTGTGGAGATACTCTGGTTTGCTTTATTTTGCAGAGTAAGTTTATTTCTGAGGTGTGCAGTGAGCTGCCTTCAATTCTTGAATTCTTGAATTCTTGCCGTTCAAAGCCTCTGCTACCCAGACCTCCAAAGGGTGCCTCTAATCTTGGTTTACCTGTGTGATTTTCAGAGAGGAAAGTGCTGTTCTTACTTACAGGCCTACTGTGGCTTTACTCCAGCTGCTCAACAGCTTAGTGTTTCACCCCATTTCGGATGATGTTGAGCAGACAGGAGGCTGGTGCTGTGTATGCAGCCAGGATGCTGGTCACAGGACATGGATTTCAGTGTGCATACATTGGTGTTCACTTGAACAACAGATATGGAAAGCCTTCTCCATTGCACAAGAGACTTTCTCATGGGTTATTTGTGGGACCCTCTGTGTTCCCACTGGAGTTGTTTAACATTTCTGCAATGTGCTCAGCACTGGTGACCCTTGTCGTGGCTCACAAGTGACAGTAAGCATTGATTTTACGTATTAAGCTGGCTTTAGTGCCCTTGGTAACTGTAGAGATAAACCAGTATTTTGTACTGAGGTTTCAGTCCGTGGGTCACAGTTTGGGACTCTGTTTTGAGTATGAGCACACACATAATGTCTGCTATAGGTGATTTGATGAGTAGCATCTGGTCATCAGGATTCACAGGTGTCACATTATACAGCTTCCTAGATGGTTATCACTCTGCTCTATCTCTTGCCTGGACTTTACAGCAAGTGGATACTTTTATTGTCCTCTGGCTATTTTGAGATGACCTTTTTGGTGTGGTGATCCTGTATTTGGACTCAAAACTGGTTCTTTGGCTGATAACTACTCAGGATAGCCAAGATGCAGCAGGATTGCACTGCCTTCTCAAATGCAGCTCAGAAACATCACCCTCTTCATCACTTGTAATGAAGGAGAAATCTTGTTTCTTTGGATTCTATGTGCTTCATTCTGCTTCTGCTTTTGTTGGCTCAATCCAAGCCTTCCATATATATAAAGGCAACATACACCTTCTTTTGCCCAAGTAGAGAAGCCCTCTGTGTTTATTGAAGAACTCCAGAAATACTAAATACATTTGAAGGTTTTTCTGTATTCTACTTTGAGCCCTGTTTTCAGTGTGCTATCTGGTACTTTTCATGTTACGCTTACTATGTCCACAGATGCTCATTTCCTACTGAATTTAAATGAAGCTATTGGGGATTTTCTTCCTCTTTTGTGTGCCTTTTTGTCACTAATTGGAAACAACTGGTAGCTGCTTCTATATTGATGTAGTTTCAAAGGAAAGTTAAATTCCTTGGTTTTGTATGAAGGAATATGGTATACCCTTTGTGAAAGCTTCTGAAGTTCCCAAGCTCTGCAAGTCTTAGCATCTCCAGCTGCTCACTAGCTTGTTGAGCTGGTGACATTTTGCAAAATTGCTGTGAACATGCCTTTGCCGTGTAGGGCCCTGCAATTTCACAAGTTTGTTGTTTTCTTTGTATTGTCCTGTGGCATACAGGAATGATTTTTTTGGTTGTCACTTTCTTACTTCCTGCTCCTTGCCCTGGCTGCTCTTTTCCTAAGAATATCTGGTCAAAATGCCTTCATAAATACTCAGTGAGCATTGGGGAAAGAGGAATGACTTCACATTCAGATGCTGATCTTCATGTGTTCATGATTCTTTTAACATCTCACTTGTTTGCTTTCTTTGCTAAAAAGCAAGGGACAGTGCTTTCAAATGCTTCCAAAAAAATTAGCATATCCTGGAAGAAATCATACGGTTATTCTTCTTTGTACTGTACAGAGTTGTCAGAGTAGGACAGGGAGGGGAAATTGTGATTGTATTACATTGCTGGCTGTTAATCATTTATAACTACAAGAAGCTTGGAATCACTGGATGCTGTGTCTCTTGTGGTATTGAAAAAGCTGTTTCTGTTCCATGGGACAGCTCTTCCAGGGAATCAATTGCCAGATAAGTTTCGCAGACCTGTGAAGCTCAGTTTGGCACTTGGATCTTTGATGTGCAAAACCTCAGAAACGTGATGGGAGATAATGAAATTCCTAATTGCAGTATAGCTTATTGTGGATCTGTCTGTCTGCCATGGATCACTTAGCTACTTCATTGGGATTACTTCTCTTGGAGGACCCTAAAAATGGATCAGTTTAATTTTCACGGAAAATCTAACCTCTATGCTTTCTGCTACAAGCATGGTAATAATAATCAGGGCAGACTATTTCCAAGCCTCTGTTTTCTTGGAAATGGTGGTGAATTAGTACTTATGCAGAGAGAAAAGGGTCTGTAGTTTCCAGTCATTGATTCAGTATGTGCAGGTCTCTCACCTGTGTTTCTGCATATGTCAGACTTTAATAGCTTGGAAAAAAAGGTTTCATTATTCAGGATCTTCTGGTACTTTGATATCTTGGCTTTGGAGGAAGGTATCAAGGTACAACTAATTAAATACTCTACAACATGTTCTAACTGAACTATTGACTTTTTACTATGGAACTTGTGAGAGACTGCAGAAAGTTCAAAGATAGAGAAGAAAACATGCTTCAAGTAACACAGACTTATAAAATCAAAATAACTAAATTCTTTTGCTCATTAACTTTTTCTCATAAATTGTTGAACAGTAGCTTCATTTTTTCAGTTGCTCTTCATGGGGATATTACATTCTCAAAGAAGAACATATTTGCTGTCTACTTAGGAGTTCCTTATGGTGTCCTGGACAAATGCCATACAAGAGAAACATTGCAAGTGCCTTTGTAACCAGAATAATTCTGGTGCGTGGTTTGCTTGGCATGTATTAATTGTAGTGGAAGGCATGTGGTACAAAACAGCAGTTCAGATGTGAGGCCTTTTAGATGATGAAAGATGGAGAGGTCCATTTTTCTCTGCATGACACATGGCTGTATTTCATGAGCTGTTGCAAAATAGCTGGCAAGTAGAAATCCACATGGAAGCCTAATTTATGGTAAGATGTCACATGTTCTGAATTCCTGGTATGGAGGCTCAAGCCCTTGATTGGCTGAGTTTCCCCCTTTGTATGGCCAAGTATTTGTGTTCTTGTAGAGAAGATTTAGCACAAGGATGAAAGTCTTGTCTTTTGAGAATACTGAACTTAAACCATCTACCCCTTACAGACGCTTTGTGTGTGAATCAAGCAGGCAGGAGTGGCACACTCTCTGTATATAAATAAACAGTCCTGTCACCAGCAGTTTGAAAACTCTAGGAAAAAATCCAAACACCTTGGATAAAACACTTAATTTGGAGTTGGGGTTGAAAGGTTTCTGAGGCACTTAGGGCAATACAACCTCTGCTGGTCTCAATTAACCTTTGCAAACCTCCTAAACACCTGCTCACAGTGTGGAACCCACAGCATTTCCCACAGACCTTCACAGGTCCTTGATGTTACTGTGTACTAAGCTTGGCCACATCTCAAATCTGAAGAGCAGGAGAAGGAAAGGCTGCTTGGGTTTGTGCTGAACTCCAGAACTGCTTCTACAAGGTCAAGCTGCAGTAGCAAGGCTCTTGATAGATTTTTTTTTTTTGAGTGCTTTTGTAGTGATTAACTTAGTGTTTCCTTCCATAATGATTGTTGTTATTTGTGGCTATAAACTGGAATATTAATCAATCAGATAAAATAATTTAGAAAATTATTAGCAAGAGTGTCTTGTCCCCCAGTGATGGTGTTCTAAGCACTTAATGATGCAGAAGACAATTAACTAGCTTTTAGTGAGCAATGTCCTCTTTGGCTCTTGACTTTACAAATTAAATGCCTCATTCTGGAAATTGTTGTGGCTGTGATAGCAGTTAACTGGAAAATAAAGCATTCATGGTAATTTTTGAGGCATGTTGCACAGGGAAGTTGAAGATAGTTGAGGTGTTGATTGCCCCTGGTTATTTTAGTAATGTAAGGCAAAAAAATGCACCAAGTTCTAAGCAGTTTGCAGGTTGCACCAGCCAAAGTCCCATGAGCTGCTGAAAATTACATCAGATAAACACAGACCCCTTCTTCATGCTGGTTAGATACTCTGAAGAAAGCTGTGCACCTGTGAATTCAGATGTTAGAAGTAGCAAATTTAAAGTATTGTTGATAATGAGGTGCTTATAAGTGATGGTTGTGCATTAAAGATCAGAGGGACAAAACTAAGTATGATTTTTTTTTTAAAATTATTTAAACACAGTTGTTTTCTGTGACACCAACGTGGAATAAAAAAGTTTGGGGATATTCTTAGTTCTGAGTGCTTAGAAGAGAGAACATCTCTGCCATCTGCAAGCAGGGATTAATATTAAAGACGCTAAGTCATGGTCTTAGGGCCAGGATTACTGCCTGTCATCTGCACAGTGAGTAGTGTCTCCTAGGGCTGTACAGACAGCTTGCTGCACTCCAGAGCAGGTCACAGGAGTTGAAACATGGCTTTTGGAGAGAGCTGTGATCCCCTCAATTGCATCTGTAGTTGATTTCCTAGGCTATGGTACGACAGTGTGAGAAACATCTCTGAATAGCAGGGTTGTGAGTGTGGTAATTTTTTATTTATTTATGTGCTTTTTCAGGTGTTCTACAGACTTTCTGAAGTCTGGACCACAGCTTATTTGCTCTTTTTACTTGTATTAATTATAGTCAGAGTCAGCCTAATTATTCAGCTGTGGGGTTTCGTGGTCTGGGGAATCATTGATCACCTTTTTGAAAGAAGTAAATGGTGTAAAATTGATGATTTCATCTTTGGCATGTATGTGGTACATTAAGTGAATGAGAAAAACCCAGGCCTAACTTAAAAAAAGAGAGGATGTACCTACCCACTTGCCTTGTGCATCTGTGTGGTGCCAGCACACTGTCTCGGGTTCTGAAAGGTTAAAAGCACTGTCTTAATGGCAAGGATGGTGTTTTTCCTCGGATCAGTGTCCCTGGGGAGGGTCTGAGGTTGGAGCCCGCCTGCAGCACCCTGGTCAGCTCCTGACCCCCGGCCCCTCCACGGCCCCTTCTGCCCAGCCCCGAGGTGTGGGCTGCGCCCTTGCCTTTGGGCAGCCAGCTTTGTAAAACTTTATTTTCTGCCTCGTGTTGTTTGCAGAGGCCAGGCACTGGGACAGAGGTTGCACCAAAGTGCAGCTGCAGGGAAAAGGCCGTGGATTATAAACAGGGTAACCACACTGGGCTTGGGTGGGATGGCCGGGGGTGTAAGCACCTAAATTCGGTGGTGTCTTGTAGTGGGGGCAAAAGGAGGATATACCTCTGCTGGTTTAGAAAAAGTGACAAAAATACTCAGAACAAGGGAAGAAAGTAATATTGTAGGAAAGAGTAGGAAAAGAAAAGCAGAAGTTTCTAATTAATGGAAATAGCGGAGAATGGAAATAAAGGAGAAAGAACTGAGATGAAGAGGCTGGAAAGAGAGGGAGATGAAGAAACAGCATATAACACTGGAGAAAAAAGTTCTAAAGCACAGTTACTTAACAGTCCCCAGAACTGTTAAGAGATCATGAACTTGAGGCACCAGGGCAGGCTGGAAGCTGTTTGAGATTGTAAGAAGGTGAGGTGAGTCAGGGAGGTCAGGAGGAAGTTCAGGTCTCAGAAGAGCTGGACACTGAGCTGGAGATTGCTCTCTGCATTACTGCTGTGCCAGGGCTGAGTGGAGATTTCCAGCTCCCTGGAGCTGTGGTGTTTGCAGCTTTAGAATGACTGAAGTCACCCTTCGTGTTGGCTTTAACTGAGGGAAAAATAGTCCTGACACTGTGCTCTGAGAGTTGGTGACAATTTGTACGTTGTCACCAAAATACGTAGCGCCTGTTTTGTATTCGGGTTAGACACACAGTCTCTCTAGATGATGTCTTCTCTAGCAGTCCTCAGCAAACACTGAAGAAAGATTTACAGTGTTGCAGTCATACACAAAATTATTTTGAGTAATACTCTGTCCATGGGACACTTGGTCACTTCACAGTTTGGTTTTGGATTGTTCTTTTCAAGCCTGAGGTTTCGATGTACCATGTATAAAACTGCCAGCAACCTCTTCTCATTTTATTATTATTACATTTTATGATATTTTATATATAAAAATATATTTTATTATGTTTATTTTATTTTAAGGGACTTTTTTTTTCATGCATTACATTTTCTCTATTTTTCCTTTTTAATGTGACATTTAACTTTCCCCTTATTCCATAGAAGGGTATCTTGAGATGTAGATGAGGGAATGTGTTAGAGGCTTGGGGATTTCTGGCAAACTCCAGTATTCTATGTCAGCTGGAGTATTTCTGGAAACATATATCCATGAAACATATATCCATGCCTAGAATGGGAAGTTTCTTGAGTACTGCAGGTAATGTCACAACATCCAAGCACAGGCCTTTCTGTAAACATTTATTGGCATACATTTGTCTCCTACAACATCTAGTTTCACTAGTACACCATTATTGTCTTTTAGAAGGTAATGCAGATATTATCAGTTCCTAAACTAACGTTTGACTCAGAATACTGTTTTCTGGCAAAAGATCTGATAATCTTTCATTTTGTGTTGAGTTTTCTGGTAATTTTATTTTTCTTTTTGTGATAGGAAGTGGATTTGGAAGAAAGACTTCATGAGCTGGACCTTAGAAGTGATTCAGATATTCCTGATGTTCCTCCACCAACAGACAGCACTCCAGAAATCCTCAAGAGGGCTTTGTCAGGCTTATCTGCCAGGTACAGTGAAAGAAAGAGATCTCAAATTTAACAGCTGGTGGCTAAAAGTCTTACAGATTATATTGCAGTTTTAAGTTTCATATGGTAGACGTGAAAATTTCAAGGATAAATTGTTGCTGGATATTATTGATTTATTTATGCTTTGATAGTCCCTTCAGTGGAATATTTTTTGCGTACACCTGTGTTTACCCATTGCATGCTTTTCTGAGTAAACACAGTTTACATAAATATCTACTGAGTCTGAGCATTGCAATAACACGGCCTAAAGAATTTTAATTACAGCATGATTATTTCTGGGGGTTGTAATGAACTGATATCCTACCTCCAAGATTGAGAGGGGGATTAGTTTATGAATGAAAAGATGTGTAATTTCTCAAGATAAGATTTGCTAGATTTTTGTGACATTTACACTTTTAAATAATTTGCCGTACAGTTAAATCCATCATAGCTGATATGTCCACACTTTTTAAAGCAATGCTTTTTTTTTTTCCTGCTGTTTCTTTTCAAACTTAAGTTCCTACCTCCATCTTCCCAGGATCTTGATGGCCAGCAAATGTGAGGGGATGTGTATGTGTACAGATAGACAGATAGTTGTGTGGACCTGCATATTCATGAAGGCTGTCAGATAAAGTTCCTTGTATAATTTTTATGCAGTCCCTTTACAACACCTGATCAGTCAAGTGCTTTTGGGGCAAGCAAGTTGCATTATGTTTTTTTCACTGATGCAACGAAAGAGCATTTAGGTGGTAGATACCAAAAAACTACCTACTAAAATGAGTATGGGTGTCATATGTTATGCTCAATATAACAAATCAAGCAATATACAGTGTGTATTTTAGAAGCAACTTAGGTCTTGCAAGAGTCAAAAGAAGGATCTCTAATCCAGACTATAATTAAAACCTTCCAAATCCTTGTCAAAAAACTAGTCTCCAGTTATCAGATAGCAGCACTGCAACATCTCCAACAGCACTGTGAAATGGGTTTTTTCCTTGCTCATTTTCTAATCTGTTGTCCGTTTCTGTTATGTCCATGAGCTATAAGCAGATGTAATGTTTCAGGTTTTCAAAAGCCTACTTCTAAACTGCAACAGCTGTGAGCAGAATGTGGTATTCTCTATTGCCATCACACTGCAAGGAGTGTCTGTTTCAGAGTTCTGTCATTGTGTTAAATGTGGAAGTCTTAGGTCTCCAAATCAGACTTGTTCCAAAGGGCATGGTGATACCTCAAAGCCTGCAACTAAGAGGTGCAGCTGAAACCTTTTCTGTTTCATGGGCTTGAAATTCTTTATTGGAGTGTTTGCACCGAGGTGTACAAAGGGTGCTTTGACTGAAAAATTAAATTCTTGGTGCTTCGTGAATGCTGGAGTTGAAATTACCTGCCAGTTCAGTAGCCAGCAATCCCAGCAGAGTCGTTGTTCATCATGTGCAATGTGAGTGGGTTGCACTGTGACTTTCAGAAATATGGATACTCCTTTTATTTGACCTTTGGAAGAAATAGTATCTATAACTTTTTAGCAGAGAGTGAGGATACAATAAACTTGCCAGGTGGCTTCCTAAATTCTGGAGCTTCCTGTCTTACTGCAGTTATCTTTCCAGTGCTGTGCTTGCCAACACCCCCAAGATAACATGTGGTATTTTAACATTACTCATAAAGAAAGCTGAATTCTTTTGGGAGAGGCTTTCTCACTATGGATATGCCACCAGGGCCACGCTGCTACTGTGTATCCCACATCACAGAGCAGCATAAAACATGTTGTGATAAGGCCTCTTCTGCCTCTATTCTGATACTTAAGCCATATCCAATTAGTGGCTGTAGCTGCCATTAACTTGTCAATGAGTCACATTCTAGAAAATCAAATTATTGAAGTTTACATTGGAACTGGAGTCTAGAAACTAACACTGAACCAGGTGTATCTCCTGATGAAGCAGTGAAACACAAGACTGATGCAAAGCAAAACATTAGGAAGAATGTCTTCAGGCTATAGTAGGGGGCTTTGTGTTTAGCAGTAGCTTGTGATTAGTTGCTTCAGTGGACTTTTAGAGGAAATGGCCTCAAATTGTGCCAAAGGACATTTAGGTTGGATGTTACCAAAATTTAATTTAGGAAAGAGGTTTGGAATTAAACCTTTGGAGAGGTTTAATTTAGGAAAAAGGTCGAGCATTGGAACAAGCTGCCTGGGGAACTGGTGCAATCCCCATCCCTGGAGGTATTTAAAAGATGAGTAGATGTGGCAGTCAGGGACATGATTTAGTGGTGGACTTGGCAGTGCTAGGCTAACAGTTGGACTCGATGATCTTAAATGTTTTTCCGGCTCAAATGATTCTACGACTCTGTAGTAACAGAAATTTTTATTCTCTTTTTCTTAGGTAGCCACTAGCAGCTGCCAAGGTCTACAAGGACAAAAGAGTACAGCTAGTCTGACCCATCAACCCCAGCAGTCACATATTCTCCTGTCCTGGTTCCAGTGCTCACTAGAGCATAGAACTGCTTCCAATAGATAACCCTCTACCTGGCAAAAGAGCTACTTTGCTGTAGAAAGGAGGTTTTGTTCGGAGGTTTTGTTGTGTGTCTGTTAGTCCTCAAAGAATCATTTGCTTTTTACCTGGCAGCCTTTCTTTCATATGCCAGCCTTTGCATGGCTGGGCCCCCGTCAGTCTTGCAGCTGATGTGATGCTTTTTGAGGGTCCTGATGTATTTTCACAGCAGCTTCAATATGGGGTTGTACCAATTCATTGCAGATGACATTTTGCAGGGTTGAGGCAGCACACGGGAAGAAGAAAGGTGTCCAACTTTAATTTCTTTTACTGTGCATCCTGTTCAGTTGGATAGTTGCTTGATTCTGTGTTTCTTGCTATGCATTGATTACACACAAAAACTTCTCCTTTTCCCACTGTTTCTAACACAGTTTAATCTCTAGTTAGCATAGGAAGTGGAGTTCATTTTAATTTATAACTGCTTGCTGCTTTCTTTTTTTTT
>VYZP01030437.1:24805-46486 GCA_013400635.1 Hypocryptadius cinnamomeus | reverse complement strand
TTTTTTTTTTTTTGTAATAGGTGGAAAAATTGGTGGATTCGTGGAATTCTCTCCCTAGCTATGATTTCTGGGTTTTTTCTGATTATATATCTGGGATCATTTATGCTGATGCTTCTGGTAAGTTTATTTAAATGCATTCTTCTGTGCAAGAGTTATTTGATCTCTTCATTCATCATGCCTAAGCTGAAAGGAAACTGCATGCAATTGTCTTTTATTTCTGTAAATGTAAATACTTCTGACAAACACTTGAGGGATTCAAAACTAGACCTTACAGATTAAGGACTTCTTATATACTGTATTTTTAAATTTTTTTTTTAGGAATTAAAGTAGCTCCAAGAAGTTGAATTACTGTTGTCTTGCTTAACTATTATCGTCCATTTCATTGACTAATTTGTATCACCTACTGTTGCATGTTGAGGTTTGTTTGAAAAAGCAAACAAACAAAAATCAGACCAAAACCAATTCAAGAAAAACTCCAGACCCACTAACAACAGAAAAAAATCTAAAAACAAAAAGTTAAGAGACAGGTGTAATTTTGAGGCTAAGGAAAGCAGGCAGCCCTGGCCTCCTGTCTGTAACTGACACTGATAGGCTTTCCTCAGACATGCTCTTTTAATTCCATATTTCTCTATGAGACTTCATTATAGCCTTGCATGTATCTGTAAGTTGGAGCTAGATCCCTTTCTGAGGTACAAAGTGCATTTTTAGGTCATGAACTGAAATACTGATGAGGATAACAATTAAAAAAGTTATAATAATCTTCATACATGCTATATAGCAGGTCAGCCTTTACTGCTGCTTTGCACCATTTTAATTTCTGGTATTTTTATGGAATGATGGTTTAACTAGCTTTCCCAGTCTTAGAAAGGGACAGACAGGAATTTAGCTTTTAATATGCTGAAATTGGTCCTTCTAGGTAACTGCTTCAATTTTTGACTCTAAGTTTGTTCAGGTATCAAAATTTTTAAACTTTTTTCCTGGCCTTCTATGAGGCAATTTTAGGATTGTATTCCTAAAAACATTTATGTTGGAAAATACCTTTAAAATAATTGAGTTGAACTGTTAACCCAGCATTGCCAAGTCCACCACTAAATCATGTCCCCAAGTCCCCCATCTACACATCCTTTAAATATCTGCAGGGATGGTGACTCAACCACTGCCCTGGACAGCCTTTTGCAATGCTTGACAGCCCTTTTGGTGAAGAAATTTTTGTTGATATCCAATCTAAACCTCCATCTAAACTGAGGCTATGTTCTTTCACTTGTTACCTAGGAGAAGAGACCAACCCCTGTCTCCCAGCTAAGGGGACAGGGTAACCAGCTCAACAACTGGTCTTACCATTAAAGAGGCAAAGGAAGCATTAACGACCTGAGCTTGTTCCTCATTCTTTGTCACTGTGTTTCCTCCTGCATCCAACAAAGAATGGAGCTCCTCCTTAGCCCTACTTTTGCTTCTGATGTCTTTATAGAGGTGGTTTTTATTGTCTTTTATGGCAGTAGGCAGATTAAGTTCTCATTGGGCTTTGGCCCTTCTACTTTTCTTCCTGCATAACCTCACAACATCTTCATAGTTATTCTGAGTCACCTGCCCCTTCTTCCAAAGGTCATAAAATCTAGTGTCTTGAGAGACTGGAATGCTGTTTCACCAGCATTATGGTCTGCATTACATTTTCTACACCTGAATTAGTCTGGTTAATATTTCCTGTTTTCAGATGAATGACATAACAAACTACTAATTCATTGTCTCATTCATGGAGGATTTTTTTTTTTTGTGTGAAGAAACAACAAAACAAGCCCTTTCAAAGTGCAGGTTGCTGTAAAAAGATTTATTTTTTCCCCCGCAGTCCTTCCTTTAGTAGTCAGTTACATTTGAGAATTATGATTATGAACAAAAAGGAACTAATTAATTTGCAGGGTGATTTTGTGTATTCATGGTATACTGTAAGATTGCAATCATGGGCAAGCAGTTGAGACATGAACCAAAAAGTAATCAAAGTTAGTAGAGAATTGTAATAGAGTTCCTCTTTTGTGCCATAAAGCAAAAAGTCTGTGTTCTATTATAATGAACTGGTAATTAAGTTGATATTTGAGACTACATAAAAAGGAGAATGGAGGGAAAAACCGGTCTTGTTCATGAATTATTTAATTTGACTGGAATGAAATAGCCTGTATTTAAATAACAGTTGTCATGTTAAAACCAAATCTCAATACTGGGACAGAAAATGCCCAGAGACTTGTAGGAAGAGTAATCCAGTGAGGTTTGGAGGACAAGACCTGAGACTGCTCTAAAGAGCTGGGATGTATGCACTGCATTTGCTGGCTACTTGGGTAACAGGCTTCCATGGCTGGAACTCTGGTGCCCTGTTCCACTGCAAAGTGCAATCCTGTAATGTTGCTCTTGCCTATAGCATTTAAGTTTTGTAAGGTTGGCTAAGCAGAAGAAAGAGCACAAGACAGGGGAGCGTCAAAATGAACTCAGTGAGGTGGTGTAAGCCTCTGAATGCGTGTTCATGAGTTGAGCAAGATGAGATGCACCGGTGAGCGCAGGCGGGGCAGGGCTGCTGCCAAACCCTGCGTGCTGACAGTGCCGCCTGCGTGGGCAGGTTCTTGCTCGGGCCCCTGCACCCCTGTGGGCTGAGTTTGGCAATTCCATGTCTGGGCAGGGTGATCCGCTCAGAGACTGCAGATTGGACACACGTGGCAGAGTCCCTTGAAGCCCAAAAGCATGACAGGACATACTGCCCCACGGAGGCTGGCAACGCAGGGAAGCAGTGAGGTCAGCAAAACAAAACGAAGGCCTGGGAGGGTGTGACATTCAGACCTGGGTTAGATGAGCTTTGCCTCTAATCATAAAGGCTAATTGCCCTTAATGAGATGCTTGCAAGTGAAAGACCTAGGTGTCCTGTGTTGCACAGCTAGTTTTTTCCATTGGGCCCAGAAAATATTTGTAGAATTAAATGTAAAGATAAAACTTAGCCAAAAGAAATAGGAGAGTTTTCTTTACAGGAAACACTTCTGACCTGTTGCTATCAAACTGTTTTAATGCAGAAAGGTCAGGAGCCTTCTCTTGTTTCACAAATATATTCATGAAGCTAGCCCAATGTGTTTTGTTTTTTTTTTTCCTTCATGTACAGTGGTTTGGAGATTTTTATTAAGTTTTAAATGGAGCTTAGTTTTTCCTTGGATTTGATTTGAAGCTGTTTTCTGACTGGAATTTGACTTCAGAATAACGTTTTCCCTTAATGCAGGCTACAGTGCTCCTTACTGCCTGTAAGAAACAACTGCAGCATATTTACAAAGTTTTTTATTTCTCTTATTATAGGTCTTAAGCATCCAAGTGAAGTGTTATCATGAAATCATTACCATTGGTTACAGAGTCTACCACTCATATGATTTACCATGGTTTAGATCCCTCAGCTGGTGAGTAGCAAGCCAGAACATCAATAAGCCAGGATGCGATACTTAAATCATCTTCTGCCTTGCCTGTTGTGGTGGAATGACAGCTTTGTGGGTCATGTGCAGACATAAAACTTGACATCTGTCTCTAATACAGAATTTTGTAGTTGTGTTCCCCCTGTGAACTTGGACAAATCAGCTGGCATTTTATTACTTATTTTTTTAACTTGTTATAAATAAATCCTTGTTTGTTTGTTTTTAAGAATTGCATTTCATATATATTGTCTTATTAAAATAACTGTTAGATGTTGCATATTACAGGTACTTTTTACTCTGTGTGAACTACTTCTTTTATGGAGAGACTGTAGCTGATTACTTTGCTACATTTGTGCAAAGAAGAGAACAGCTGCAATTCCTCATTCGTTACCACAGATTTATATCTTTTGCCCTCTATTTAACAGGTAAGTGCAGGAAATCACAAAAATGAAAGAACTTTGTGCTGCATTTGCTCACTTAATTTTAAAATATTAATTATTCCCCATATTAATTTGAAATATTAGTTGTTCCCCATCATTACGCCCTTCCATCTTCTTTTTCCTCTTAATGCTTGAGGAAATTAGGTGTTTGCAGTTATATTTTTCCTGTGAAAAGATGAGTACAAATTTTGCATTCACTGAGAAGAAGAAAGCAGCCTAAACAAGGGGATGATCTTGAGACAGTTAAGATAATAGTGCTCAAAATAGGTTGGCAAGCATTAATTTTGATTGCTGAAGACCTGGTGCTATTTTGGCAGGCTGTAGAGATGACTTCTGTGTGTAATTGCTGTGCTGGGTTGATTCTTTACTGTGCAACTGTTCTCCTAGGTCTCCAGTAATAGGATTTACTAATATATTTTTAAACTGATTAGTCAAAATGCCTGAGCCTTAATTTTGTCTGCAAGACATTCAGATACTTTCCTCATGGAAAAATTTCCTCCCTGTCCAAAGAAAAACTTTAAAAAAACATTTTTCTAGGAAGAAGAGACACAAGTTGGTACTTTTTTGAGGTATTGCTTTGTGAACATGTAAATACATTTTTTCAGCAATGCAGTTTAGCATAAAATTAAATTAGCTGAAGACTCAGATTGTTTTAAGGGACAGGGGCCTGCTATGCTACAAATATTTCTAAAGTGTACTGACAAATCAGATCTTTGTGATGATCTGTCAGTTTTTTTTATTGCTGGTTTTTTGCCTTTTTTTTTTTTCCTTAAACCAAATAAAAATTCTGCTCAGTGCTTAGATCACAAACTTGAAACCAGCTTTGCAGAACTTGACCTTTTCCAGCTGGTTTTGGCTTGGGGAAACTAACTTAAATAATGCCTTGTGAGCTGGTGAGGGGAGACATGAGACAAGCCAAGCATGAGCAAAAGGAGGAGGCAGAGCATAGCAGAACCCCCCGGCATTGGGATTGTGAGGTCACTTGGGGGCTATCCCTGGGGTTCAGTGTCTTTTGAGGGCCTCTGGCCCCCTCTTGGTGCAGGAAATTGCCATAGGAGAGAAGCAGCGCTCAATCAACCACCCAGAAAATTCTTTTTGGTCAATTGAATTCTTGAACCCCTGTGCTTCACACTTGCATTGCCTGCAGTCATATGCCTGTTTGGGGGAAAGGGGCCAGCTGGTCTTTTCCTTTCATTTATTTCTGTTAATTATTCAAAACTAGTTTGTTGACCTGGCTTTCGAGTGGTTTTTAAAAGTGATAATCTCCTTTGCTAAAAATTGTCCACAATGGGACCTTGTGTGTGCCTAGAGGGTTGTTCTTTGCTGATGGTTTACTTTGGATGTTCTTTACTGATGTTAGCTAAATCTGTGTCAACTAAATCTGAGTCTTGTATGAGAATAACTCTATATCTACTTTTAACTGAATATAAGCCAACACTTCTAGCAGCAGGGGGATTAAAAACTGCTTCAAAGGAAGAGAATTACTGGTATATCACAGTTCAGTGTCATTAAATATAAGGTGGTACAAACTGCACTTGCTTTGTTTTACAGGATTCTGCATGTTTGTTTTGAGTTTAGTGAAGAAACATTATCGTCTGCAGTTTTACATGGTGTGTATTACCCACTTTGCTGTGCTCATTCATGTTCCAAATGCCACTAGAGACAGTCGTGTCCAGATGCTCGTAAAATAGTTTGGAAGAGTGGTGTGGAAAATGTGCTTAAATTGAGAGTTACATGAAATCAAGTCATGCTGGACTGTATCTGTTCACCTTCCAGATGATGATGATTATTATATCCCAGGATGTAGCCTCTCAGTCAGTACAAGCTGTCCTTGGTGAGGCCTTGTGCAAGTCCAACGTGATATGTTTCCCTTAGTGATAGGCTGATATGAAAGAGGTTACTGGAGAGGGGGGATGCATCTCCCTGCCGGGTCTGAAGCCAAACAGTTCAGTATTGTGTGGAAAGTGGTTCTTGTGATTCAAGTGTTGCTTTCCAGAGGCCCCACTGAAGTACCATGAAGGGTCTTGATCTTAACCCCTGTGTGAAATATTTATTCCATGACATTTCACAGCTGTTCTGGTCTTTTGCTCTGCAGTGTTTCAATAGATCATTGATGTATTAAAAGAAACCAGCATTTTCATCTCTCATATTTGTCCACCTAATAATCAGCATAGTAGCTAAGCAACAGCATGAACCCTTTTCCTATGTGTATCTTATATGTTGAAAACTAATTCTGTAACATTGCAGGTTAAAACCGAAACAAACACTCAAAACACCCCACGGACAACGCCTCACCTCCCACTTCTATGTAGGAATGATTAGAAATCACAGCGAAACAACAGTGCAGTACAGCTCCTGTCTTGAAAGAACTTGAGCAATCAGGGCATTGCACAATTTAAAGATTTCCTAAAGCTCTGGTAATGCAGTTAACCCTTCTGTTTCAGCACTGCTTTAGGTAGCACTTTACCATTGAGGATTCCCAGTTCTAGAGTAGGACTTAACTAAGCCATATAATAACATGTAAAAAGATCTTTTACTCAAAATAATATACCCTGTTTGTAGGAGAGTTTACCTGGCAGCGAGATGCAGCTTTTCTAGTCTTTCTCTTCTAATCTGCAAAAAAACCCAAAACAACAAAACCCTCCTCATCTTCAGATTGGCACAACCTAAATTTATTAACTTGCTATGTTTTTTTCCTTTTTCCTCTTCTGGAAAGAAGGTGAAAATGTGTAGTGTCAGTCACGCAACTTGCTGTCTGTCCAGAAAACATTAAAATGTGACTGCCCAAGAATTGCAACAAAACTAAGTGAAGCCATATATCTACTGTGTGGCAACACAGTGTTTAGGAAGAAAAGGAGAGTCTATCCCACCCCTGGAAGTGTGATAAGAGAATTAAAGAAGTAGGACATTTTGAGTGTAAATGGCTCAGACATTTAGAGTGCTTAAGTTTGTTGTATCATAAGAAAGCTACCAGTTCTTGATTTAAGTGTTTGGAAAATAAAAGCTATTGCAGAATCTTTACTGGTAACCTGCTTGGAAACCACTTTATTGTACACTGGCTCTACAAATTAAACACCAAGTACATACAGTAGTAGTGAACTAAATGATTGTTTAAATAACCATGCCCTTAAAAACAAACACTTCATTTTTGCTAATCCTGAGAATTTTCATGTTTCGTAAGTGTATTCTGTTATGAGAGACATCCACATCTGTGTAACAGTAGTCTTTCATGAGTAGTTCATTGCCATTTTATTGTTACAGTCCGAACGTATCTGTTATATGTATATACAGAATATCACATTGCTTAAACTTCTTTGCTGCTTTCATGCTGGAGGTGTATGTCTTATTAAATCAGGTGTTAAAACTGCATGTTAAAAAATTCTGGGTGGAGGTAAGTGATGAAGAGACCTGCTGAAGTTTTAGAACTTGCTTTAGAAAGCCAGCTCATTTGTGATGTACTGTATGCACACATCTCTTGCATTATCACTAGAAGTGGTGTTCCTGGGGCGCTCCTCAGTAGCTCCTGTAGCTGACGTGCCAGGATTTATGGAGGTCTACGGGTCGGTGTTTTCACTAACTGTTGTGTTGTTGCATTGTTAACAGTTCGCATGGACTCATGTCACTTTGCTGATCACTGTAACTCAATCTCATCTTGTCATCCAAAATCTCTTTGAAGGCATGATCTGGTAAGGGGACAGTGACAAACTGATTTGTACCTCTATTGCATTGAAAGGTTGGTTCTTTTGGATAGATCTAGTCAGGGAATAATTGTGGGAACAGTTAAGCAGGATGAATTACAGGAGCATTAATGTCTAATTGGAAGGGGAATCGGAGGAATTAGGAGTGGAGGTAAAGCATACAGGAGAGGAAGCAGAAACCTCTTTATCTAGATTGACAGTCACGAGTCTGATAGTTTTGAACAATCACTTCATTTACTTGCAGGGAATAGGATTGATTGCGTGCTAGGTCAAATAGTTTCCACAGCATTTTGCTGAACAGATGAATATCCAGCAATTCTTTTGCAATTGCTTGGGAGCTTCGAGTTGCTCAGAGCTATTGAAGTTGGACCATTTAATTTGAAATCCCCAGTCTGGCTATATTCCCTGCAGCCTGTACTGTTCAAGTAAATTCAGAGTACTTAAAATATTTTAAGAGTTTTAATCTTGGTTATGGTTGGGCAACATTTATGCCCCATTTTCAGTAATACATTAAATTTTGGCAATGCAGCTAAACTTGATTATGTAAAGCCACTCCTGAGAGAGCGGGTGTGTTTTCCTACCCCTCTCGTCTTCAGGGACAGGGTAAATTTCAAGTTGAGAAAGAAGGAAGAAGCATGTGGAAGATGGTTTGTGTTCTTCCAAGGACATAATGCCGTATGTTCTCCTCTTCTTCATATATGTACATCTGGGGAGATTATTACTTACAGTTAGAAAGAGAGCTCAAAGTCTTTGAAAAAGTTTCTATATACAATACTTTTCATAGTGATTATGTTCACATGTCAAAAACTGAACCTAGTTGCTTTGCTAGCCTACTATTTCTTGTTGCCGCTCTTGCTAGACAATTCAGTACGAGATCAAAAAATCTGACTTTTAGCTTATTAATACATCCCTGCTTTGAAAAGGAGGGGGAAAAAAAAGACGGCTTAGTAGGCTTGAATAACAACTTCAGATTTAGTCTGCATGCAAAGATCACTTTAAAAGCTGCTCCAAACTGACAAGAAGGGAAAAAAAAAATATAAGGAAAACAATTTTTTTAAAAATTTAGCTGTCATTTAAACTTTTTGAGTAATTTGCTTGTTTTGATGTTGATCATGTTGATTTAACTAACTAACATGTTGATTTCTTCTTACCTGTGGTACCAGTCTTTAAGCCTGGTAGGAAAAAGCCAGCCTGTTCATGTTTTAAGCTCATGCACCAAAATAACACTTTAACTAACATGAATCTGTTATGATGTAGTTTGGCTGAAGACTAAAACAGTATAGCTAAGTGTGGTGCTCATGGGGATTGAGGTGAACACATTATGAAACGTAATTCCTTCTAAATACCACAGAAAAATTTCCCAGAAAGAAATTCAGCTCTTTCAATTTTAGTCCGGTGTTTAGGTTCAGGCAGTTTTTCTCTGTGAAACTTTTAATGCCTTTCTCTAGGTTTCTGGTTCCAATTTCAAGTGTTATCTGCAATGACATTACCGCTTATATTTTTGGATTCTTCTTTGGCAGAACTCCATTAATTAAGGTAGGTGCTTAGGCACTTCCTTGTTAACAAGCTTTTACAATTTATAGCAATTTTGTTACTTGTTCAAAAACATGTTAATGGAAAAAAATACTTTACACTGTACTGCATGATTCACATCTTTGCTAAAAAAGCCCAAACTGACTTTCCTGTTCCTGAAAATTTGAATATGGGAAAATGGGACTAATGTGAATGTGATATTGGTGTTACAGGATAATGCAGTTTGAGCCTATTGCATCATAATTTATAATTGCATTCGTTTCAGATTTCAGATGCAGGTTTGGCTGCATACTTACTGCACAGAAACTTTTTTTGAAATAAGCCACTAGGTCATATATACCTGCCCCTCTTGTTGACTGAGAAGGGCTCAAGCATTAATCTTCCTATTCTGGTAGAATATGCAAGATGCCACAGAAAGCCATGAATTATTTTCATGATGTCGGCATGTTAACTTTTGGGGATTTAGTTGGTTCTGATACTGAAATGCTCTTAAACTGAAAATGTGGTAGAATTTGGTAACAGCTTGGCATACTGGTCTCTCTAGTTATTTGCTGTATTTGTTATCCAGTCTGTCTGCAGAAAGCTGGTGTCTCCTGAGGAGCATCCCCAGCAGTGGTTGTGTCACACCCGGGTTTCTGGCACTATCTAAATGGGCACTTGCTTGCAGAGCTCTCCAACAGAGCTGAGGTGTGCTTGTGCAGGTCTCCCAGTCTTCTGCTTGAAGGGAGTTCAGCTGCTTAATCTGGGTGAGATGTAGCCAGAGGCTGGCAGCAGCCTCCAGACAGCAGCAGCAGATGGGATGGGAGCTCTCCCTTCCCTCAAATTGGCCGCTGGCACCAGCCAAAGTTGGTTTGTTGGTTTTTCCTCACCTTGCCTGGAAAGGGTCGTGGCCATACTCTTCTATTTATCACATTCCGTGGCTGCAGCTGCTGACATTCAGTATTTCACACAAACCTTTGAAAAAGAAAGTAGGAGGTTAATTTTCACAAACAAGATCAAGAAATACAGTAAAAAAGGGTGCAATGATTTAACTGATGGACTAACACTATCTGTTTTGTGCCTAGCTGTCTCCCAAGAAGACCTGGGAAGGGTTCATTGGAGGCTTCTTTTCCACTGTTGTATTTGGATTTATTGTAAGTAAGCACAGGACACTCGTAGAACCAAAGAATGGTCGTGTTTGGAAGGGACCTTTAAGATCATCTCATTACAATCCCCCTGCCATGGACAGGAACACCTTCCACTACCCTAGATTGCTCAGAGCCCATCTAACCTGGTCTTGAACACTTCCAGGCACGTGGGAATTTCCTTGTATAGAATCAGTCTTCATATTTTTACTTGAAATAACCAAATTTATGACTAATTTTATGTCAAACTCCTGAAAGCCTCAGGATTAGGGTGTTTTTTTGCCTAGAGAATTCTGCTAATTCATAACTAGCTGGAAAGAGTAGGCAAGGTTTTGACCTTTACTGAAGAGATCATATTGACCATTTTCTGCCATTTCTGTTACAGTATCTGGAATAATTTTATCTATTAGTTGCATCCCTATTTTGAAATTGAAGTTTTTCAATAGCATTATTTATGCTTTGTGAAGTAGTCCTTCTGTGTTACGTGCTTTATAATGATATTTCTCCTGGAAAGCAATTTACTCAAATGATATGCACAGATGAAGATACCATCATACGTATCTGTTGTGATAAGTAATTTGTCACCAAGGTCAGCAGAACTCATAATAGCCAAACTTAGTAGAGGAGATATTCAAGTTTTAATGGACAAGAGAACTGGAAAAAAATTATGAGTGGATGACATTTTTGGGTATTTTAATGCAGAAGATAACTAGATAGAAATCTGAGAGATAGAAAAAGGAAAATAATTTGGGAAATCTTCACTAAGCTCATGGAACCTCTGCCTTGTTGAGGCACTCTCTAGTTTAAGCAGGCTGATTTTTCTCCATTCTGTGTCTCTTATTAGAAAGATTTTTTATTACCCTGAGCTTGTGGTGATAAAGCCATTTACTATGGTTTTTTGAGTGTAATAACAAATGCCTAATTCAGGAGTTGTTGTTTTGCTTTTCAGTTTTCCTATTTTTTGGCTCAACATCAGTACTTTGTCTGCCCTGTGGAATACAACAGTGAAACCAACAGATTTGTGACAGAGTGTGAACCTTCAGAGCTCTTCCAAATGAAGAAGTACTCTGTGCCACCATTGCTTCAGGCTGTGTTGGGATGGGTAAGAGAAAAAAAACAGACTTTAGTTAAAATTGAAGTCATGCTTCCCAGCTTAAATGGGTTTCCAAACCATTTTAGAAGGGTATCTCAATGCTGGCAACACTTAACCTTAAGAACTGAGTCAATACCATGAGCCCCTCCATTGCTGATACAGGGGATGTGGTCACCCAGTCAGAATCACCACAGGAGTCACCCAAGGGAACCCGCCTGTGTTCTCTTTGTGCTGCATGTGGATGCCACTTAAGCATTTTGCAAACTTATTTTTAAAGAGCAATCTTTGAATTTTTTGTGGGAAGTGGACAAAGGCTTGTTATGGCCTGAATTAGTGGCAAGCTGAAGTAAGCCTGTAGAACTTCATTCTCTTTTCAGCTAGTGTGTAACTGCTTTTAGGATTGGAGTTTTACTCTCTTCACCACACAGAATCCTGCGTGTTAGTGCCATTACTTCCATGCTCTGTGAAAAAGTACTACCAGCAATAGTTACATGTAATGTACTCTCCAACCCTTTAAATATGTAAGCTAAAAATGCCTACAATCAAACATATTGAAACACAGTGTTAATTATTTTTCTTGTAGGAAACGGTGAATATGTACCCATTTCAAATGCACAGCTTTGCACTGTCAACATTTGCCTCATTAATTGGGCCGTTTGGAGGGTTCTTTGCCAGTGGATTTAAAAGAGCTTTCAAAATCAAGGTATGTAATGAATCCTGTAAACCTGTAAGTTTTCTTTTGTTTTTCTCTTTGGATTAGGTAAATTGGTGGGTTAGGGTTTTGTTTAATCCTTCATTGTAGTTGTGTTTCTACTAAGTTGCAACAATGTTTTGGCTGGTTTTAGTATCAGAAGCAGGACTTAGTTTTATCAGATGTGTGTGTGTTAGATATTCTTCAAACTTTGCATAGTCAGCATGTGACTTCAGTGCTGGAAATTTAAGAATGATTTGGTTACATAGTTTGGACAATAATTACTCTTCTAAATCATGTTGCAGAAGTGGTTTAGACAAGCAAGATGTGAGATATTATACTTGACATGAAGGGCAATCTGTAGACACCTCAGAAGTGCTGACAGTGGTTTACCCTTCAGATTTTGGCTGGCTGGTTTTTATGGGTGGCATTGGTGTCACAGGCAGATGCAGGTGTGTCAGGCTCACCAAGGCGTGACATGTTTGGCTGCCTTTGCCAAACATCTGCCTTGTAACAGGAGTGTGTACTGGCAAATTATGTGACCTGCTACCCTCTGTTTATTGCAAGGTGTGTGCTGTCGCTTGTGGCAATGCTGTCCTTGGCTGGTAATAAATGGCAGCAGGAGTATGGCAAGAGGGCAGCCCCAAATTTCTCTCGACCTTCTTTGTGTCTTGGTAGGACTGCTGTAATTCTTACCCTGTTGCTCGTCGCTGTTCATGTTGTTGTTCCGTATGTCCACCAAGCTGGCATGTGCTTTGCACAAAAGTGTGTAAACCTCTCTGTTTGTGCTGAGCTCTGTACATGGGCTTGTACTTACCCCTCTTTCTCATGCTGGTCCCAGCAGCTTGCCCAGCACTTTGCTGGCCACAGCACTCTCATACCGTACAGCCACATAGCAAAAGACTGTTTGTGTGAAGAAGGAATTTGAGATGAGAAACATGTTGCTGAAAAGCAGCACTTGTTCTTAAAGTAGACAAGTAAAAAAGTAGATTCCTTTTAAAACTTCTGGGCCCCAAAGTATGACTGCCAGAGGACTGTCTGAAGGACAGTCAGAAGTCAGGGATGTTGTGGAATTGCTGCTGAAGGCAGCGCACTCCATTCCTGCCCCGCACTGGGCAGAACTAGTTTAACTTGCTGGCAGTCACTCCACATGACTAAGGTCAGGGTTTTCACTCAGAGAGGACATGAGTGAGTGTGGCTGACAGAAAGGATGTCTGAAGGTATTTTGATTGATAAAGCTGTTCTATAGACAAGCTAGGTAACACAAAGGTAGTGTATCAAGCTTTGTTTGCAACAGAAATATATTTTTTTTAAGTAGTGATCGTTTTTTCACAGTGTGTTTTTTGATTCTGTTAGATAAGTTTATATTATTTGCACATATTATGGTTTTTAACTATGATAGAGGATAAAGCAAAAAAGGTCTTAAAGAGGAGAATTAGATTCTGCAGAGGCAAGAAACAACAGCCAGCAGCTTAAGAGGTTTGCTACAAAATGAAGTGTGCATAGGCACACAAGTGTTCTCAGTACTGGCACACCTGTACCTGACCTACTACTACCTGACCTCTTGTGTGAAACTGTGGACAAATTGCTGCTTCTCTTCTTTTTCTTCTCACCCCTTGGCTTGCCTTTGCAGTTAAAAACTCCTTTAGCAAAGGAGCCTCTTGCTAACTTTTGGCTCCAGGCAGTGAAACCATGGCTTACTTGCAGCCCTAATGTGCTGCTGCCAAGAGATAACATCATATGTGTGTTTCACGGGAACCACTGACCATCTTTTTATTTCTTCTCTTTCCCCTTCTTGTCCTTCACACCTAAAAGGATTTTGCAGACACAATCCCTGGGCATGGTGGAATAATGGATCGTTTTGATTGTCAGTACTTGATGGCTACTTTTGTTCATGTCTATATCACCAGTTTCATAAGGTATGGACTTTTTACAGTATTAACTACTGAAACATGCACAGGAGCTGTGCCGTAATGAATGCATAGGAGTTATATTAGCATAGCAGAGATTGCAGGTTGCTAAATAGGATTTATCCAGTCACTTCAAATACAGGACTATTAAGAAAACCATGTCCCTGCCTAGGATTTGTGTCGGGTTCAAACTATGCCTGAATGTTTCTGGGACTGCTGTTGAAGGTAACCTATGTACCTGAAATACAAGAAAGTTTTGTGTAGCAGCCCATCAGAAGTTTTATTAGAATTTACTGATTACAGAAAGGTGTAGGATGGGGTTTCAGGCAGGAGGGTTGTGCAGCATCTGCTTTCCCTGTGTGGTTCCTAAAGAGCCTGTAGGTTGGGAGACCGCAGTTCTTCCCATGAGTTTCAGTATTTCTCAGTTGCTTGGCTTGGGATTTTCTGTTTAAGATGAAAACGCTATAGTTAAAGGAGACAAGTTCCTAAAATATTGCTCATCTTCCCTGAACCACACCAGCTTTCAAGATGAAATCATGGGAATCACAATTCTCTTATAAGAGACATTTTCGTTTGAGGCAAGGGATGGTTCAAGGGGCCAAATCAAGACATGCCCTTAGTTTTGTAAATGCATATGGCTAAATAATTATTAGATACCTAATCAGCAACAGATTCTTTGCCTTATATTTGGTTCATCTTAGAAGTAGATTGTAAGTGGCTAGCTAAAAATGAGGCTGATATTTAGAAAAGTTTGGTTTAATTTGCAGTTTTCTTTACTGACTTGGCCAATTTCCCATTTAGTTCAGTAGTACGTAGCTTATCTGGCAGGCAACAGATACTAAATAAAGATCTGCTAATAAAAGAATTTATTACAGTGATAAAAGATGAATCAAGGAATCTTATTTGTCATAAGCCTTCTTAATATCCCCATTTGACAGCAAATAGAAATGCTTTTTAGTTTCTGTTTATATTTAGCTAAGAGTATGCTTTGCCAGTAATACTGGCTCGTGCATCCTGAGGAGACAGACTGGGAGAAATCTGTAACTTGGTGCCCTCAAGAAAGGGAAGGCATTGTTTGGGCAGCAAGAAGAAATCTAAAAGACTCATCAGAGCTGTGGTCACAAAAAAAATTTCTTTTTTTCATTGACAGGGGTCCAAATCCCAGCAAATTACTGAAACAGCTGTTGATACTTCAGCCTGAACAACAATTAAGTGTGTATAAAATCCTGAAATCTCACCTCGTTGAAAAAGGGATCTTGCAGCCATCTCTAAGAGGGTAGTTTGTCAAAACAGAGGACTAGAAGAAAACTCCATCTACCAGAAGCCTGTGGAAAAATATTGCAAAAGTGCACATAAATAATGGCTAAAGAAAGGGTAGTTTGTAGTCTGGAAAAGCTGAATGTTTCCTGAAAAGAATGTGAATGCTATGACTTCCTACTAGGACACGAAAGATTTCTTACTCCTGAAATAATTCAAATGCTTACAAGGTAATGGTACACATGCTGTGCATTTTAGTTCCTGAAATGGATGGCAGCAGTTGTTCTTCAGCACCAGCCTAACAGTCTTTGTATTCAAGAAAAAAAATTATGAAATTCACTGTAAGTTTTTAATGAATTATTTAAAGCTATATATCTTAACAATACCTTTTTTGGTCTCCAATGGTTAATGAAGTGTAAACACATCAGGGAAGCAGTAACTTCTGTATAGGCTGATGCTGAAATTACTATTGGCCAGAAAACACTTGTTAGCCTGGTCAAAGAAGTAGTTCGAGCCTGCTGTATCAGACTACCTGTATTTACTTGGTTGTTATGAAGATTAAACCTAGCTCTGTTTTTAATTTTAACAGCTTTCATAAGAAACCATTTCATGCTTTCAAGAGAAAAGTACATTTATGGAAATACAGCTGGGCATTGAAATACAGTTGGGTAGTTCGGGCTGTGGAGCTGCTTTTTGTTGCTGTTGTTGTTGACATTACACATCATAAACAAGTGTGTACCTACAGGAGTAGAGATTACTTGAGAAAACAGAATTCTTCAGCCCAATAAACAGATCAGGGAGAATCTGAAGCTTAAGTCCCTAGTTTCCATGGCCAGGTCAGTGTCTGAAGACAGTAATTCAAGCCTTATTCCTTGTGCCTCCTAACTGCTTTGTAGAATCGGGATATTTCCTTCTTTTTAAAAGCACTTTGAGGTCCTGAGTAAAAAGTGAGGTTTAAGTGGTGTGTATCAGTGTGTTACTCAGTGAAGGCAGAAACTTTTATCTCATGAATGTGCACAGTGCAAAACAGGATGCGTGGTTCTTCTGCTGTGTGTCATTATTTATTAAGAAGATCCTCAAGCAAGCTTGGGTAACCACAGAGGGGTTTGAATGCAGAATTTTTATAGAAAGCAGCTATTCTGTAGACTCAGTGGGATATATGAGGAGAATTAATGCTCCATTATTCTCAATCCTAGTTGTTTTACAACTTTTTTCATCATGTAATGTCTTGATGCAAATAAAAATATGAACTTTCTTTGAAATGACAAAAATTACTGTTGTACAAACAGAAAGCACAAATGCCAATTTTGTTTTCATATACTGTAAATTGATGCAATTTCATTTTTCCAACTAACTGTAAATAAGTTTCTCCACATACCAATGCCATATCTATGTGTGTATATATAAATTATTAAAAGATGTATATATATATACTAAAGATTAAAATTTAAATGGTTGGTGCTACTTGAGGATACAATCATGGAGAAAATCACTTGGGTGGGTGATAAGATGTATCAGTAAAATTCGAACTGCTTTTTATTGAACACCACGTAGCTGAGACCACTGTGCACTCTGTTTTGCACTTGGGCTTGTACAGCTTGTGTATGGAAAGGGAGCCCCTTGTACATTCAACAAAATCCAGGTCTGAAGTAATTCCTGTTGATGTCAAGTATTGACAGAGTTAAATTATGTCTGACTTGGAGATTGCAGTACTGTATTGAAGGAACACTCCAAGAGGTGAAAAACATCACCTGCTGCTTGTTCATCAGTGGCTCTGTGACTTGGCTTATTGGTTGGAGGGGACGGAAGTTCAGCCCTCACTCCGGATAGAGCATAACCTGAAGTTAAAAGGTAGCACAGCTACCTTTGGAAAGATGATTTAAAAAGAAGGGAAGAGAAAATGTGAAGGAAACCAAAGTAGAATATCTTCAAAACTAGGTTTTAGATGAGGCTTTGGTTATGTATGGGACTCTGGTATATGCTATGATAAAATGCAGCCATACTGGAGCTAGTATATCTTTATCCTGGGTATTAAAAAAAAAACCTAAATATTTAAAAATTATATAGAGAATATATACATAAAAGGGTAATTGTTACTTCAGAAACTTGAAATTTTTAGTGTAATTTTATAGCATGTACAATAAGGAAGTTAAAATATATTTTAGTATTTAATACCACAGAGCATTTGAAATTAATTGCTGTCTATGTGCACAATAGAAAATTCAACACTGCAATTCTGCTTTTCAATGTTAAAATGAAGATGGGATCACCTGTNCCATGGGGGATTGAAGGAGCGCAGAGCCCTGGGGTGCCCACTCTCAGGAGAGCACTTCCTGCAGGAGCTGCATCTCCCCTGGAGCCCCTGAGCAGCTGTGCAGCAGAGAGTGTCAAAGGCAGACATGGAGAAGCATGTGAAGAATGCCAGCTCCCAGATGCACAGGAGGCTGCTGAGCCTGGACTGGTTGCGCCGGGTGAGGGACGGGGCAGGAGGGACAGGCCGGCTGTGGGATGGGGCTCCATGGAGCTGCCTGGGGGCTGGGGCTGGGCTTGCTGGCACTGTGGGGGATGCTGTGCCAAGGCAGCTGCATTCATCCCACTCCTCTTCTTTCCTGGAGGGGGGACAAAGGCAGCCAGAGGCAGCACCTCTGGAGACCCAACCCCAGGCCTCATCCCTCCATGGGGACAGGCTGCCACTGCTTCCATGGAGCTCTCAGGATGGTGGGAACCACCCAAGCACCCTGCCAAGCAAGAAAAGCTTTCCTCAGTGGCTGCAGTGGGATAGCCGGGCCCGTCCCAAGCGCAGGGCTCCAAGGAGAAATGCCACCATGCCATGGCAGCAGGAGACACTGAAAGAGAACTCCCACAGCAGGAGGAGCAGCTTCCAACCCTGACATGGATGCAGGTCTTGATGGGTCGATGACAGCCTGGCCATCCTGCTGTCAGACTACTCTTGACCGCGGCTTTGTGAGACCAGTCTATGATATCCCTTCAGGCAGGCTATGATTAGATCTGATTCATATTTTTACTACAAATACTTCACAAATAAAATTTATTGCACATATCTATATAGTAAGTATTAGATTTTCTTAACTAAACTGTCAATTTACCCAATTTATCTGAGTTGTGTGCATACAAAAAATTGGTTCAAGCCCAAAAAGCTGAAATAAAGTACAGTTTTAAATTTCACCGGGTATATTTTTTACCTCTAAGCAGGTAACGGCTCCTGCAGGCATCAGAACTATCTGTCTTATCGTTCTTATATCTGCTTAAAGTATAAGAACCGAGGGATAAAATGTTTTTGTATAATTTCTTCTGTCTGCCATGGAATATGTGCACAGGCAGCAGGGCCTGGGTTCAGCTGCCAGGGCTTTGTGATGAGGGGCTGCATTGCGCCCAGAGACCACTGTGACACTGCGAGGCCTTACCTTGGCCATGGGGGATTGAAGGAGCGCAGAGCCCTGGGGTGCCCACTCTCAGGAGAGCACTTCCTGCAGGAGCTGCATCTCCCCTGGAGCCCCTGAGCAGCTGTGCAGCAGAGAGTGTCAAAGGCAGACATGGAGAAGCATGTGAAGAATGCCAGCTCCCAGATGCACAGGAGGCTGCTGAGCCTGGACTGGTTGCGCCGGGTGAGGGACGGGGCAGGAGAGACAGGCCGGCTGTGGGATGGGGCTCCATGGAGCTGCCTTGGGGGCTGGGGCTGGGCTTGCTGGCACTGTGAGGGATGCCGTGCCAAGGCAGCTGCATCCATCCCACTCTTCCTCCTCCTGGTCTTGCTTCCCAAGGTTGTGTCACAGGCAGCCAGAGGCAGCACCTCTGGAGAGCCAGGCCTAGGCCTTGTCCCTCCATGGGGACAGGCTCAGACCGCTCCTCTGCCCACAGAGCTCACAGGATGGAGGGGGCTCCCCAGCCATCATGTAAAGCAAGTGGAAGCCTTTGCAAGGGCTGGAGAAAACTGTCCAGGCCCATCCCAGGTGCAGGGCTCTGCAGAGGACTGCCATCCTGCCACAGCAGCAGGACAGCCTGGAGGAGAAAAAGCCCCCCCAAGCAGGAAGGCAAGGAGCAGCATGCCTCCCTGACATGGTCTTGGTGGCTCCATGGCAGACTCAGGCAGGTGACTGCCATGGACAGGACAGGATGGGACAGGGGGATGAGCCTCCCTCTGACCAGGGCCAGCTGCTGCACTGCAGCACTGCAGCCCCACCATCTCCCACAGCACTGTTCCAGCAGCTGCTGCTGCCAGGGCTCCAGCAGGTATTTCCTGGAGGAAGCCAGGTGACCTTTACAAATAACAGAATCACTGAATCACATAGATTCACAAATATTAGGATTGGAAGGGATCTCAGGAGATAATCCAGTCCAACACCCTGCCAAGGCACGGTCACCTTGAGCAGGTTACACACCTAAAAGTTCAGGTGGCTTTGTAATGTCTCCAGAGGGGGAGACTCCACAAACCTCCCTGGAGAGCCTATTCCAGGGCTCTGCAACCTCAGCGTAAAGAAGTTCTTACTCAAGCTGGGGAAGAGCTCCTCAAGAAACACCCCTCTCTCCTTTCTCACCTCCCAGGGGAATGCATTATTCAACCTTGGGCAGCCATTGCCAACAGGCCTGGAGAGGTTGGAGGCGATTTCGAGCACGCAGAAGGTGCTGCAGTGGCTTGAAGTCCACGTTCCCAGTGATCCACAGACCTTCGCCAATGAGGAGGAGGACTGTGAAAACAAGATTGACAAGGAGCAGTCCCATGAGATATTGGAAGAGGACATCACATCTTCAGAACTCTCAGACATGTGGGAAGACCACAGCGAAAGCCAGGAGTCCCGAGATATGTCAGAAGTGTACAGTGACCAAGAGCTGTTTCAATGGGAAGAGGACAAGAGCACAGCAGCAACAGGAGAGGCTATCAGCAAACTGCAGAGCACATCTCCTGCCCTGGCTGGTTTCATGGACACCAAGGATGAGCCAGCCATGTCCCCAGCTCAAGCATCACAGCAGCGAGGGGAGGCCAGCGGCACCACACCCACAAGCACTGGCCATGCACCATCCACTTCTTCCTGGAAAGTGCCCTTAGTGCCAGGATTGCAGGCAGGAGCTCGCCTGTTGCCCTCTCAGCCCCCTGGAGACAGATCTCCTTCCCTCACAGCCAGTCATGCCATGGTGCAACAGCAGCGACAGTCCCTGTTCAGGAGGGCACTCAGGGCTGTGTGCAGGGTGTTCCTTGGCACCCACCGCCCACAGGAGCAGGAGCAGCAGTGCCCTGCTCCCAGCACCAGGCAGGTGCCTGGAGACGGCTGCTCCAAGCCTCAGCAGCATCCTCTGAGAGAGTGACACAGGGAAGCACAGCAGGGATGGATGAAGGGACAGTGCCTCAGGCATCTGGCTGTCCCCAGGCCATCCTGCTGCCAGACTGTTCTTGGCCATGTCTTCGTGACACCAGTCTGTGATTCCCCTTCGGGCATTATGATTAGATCTAGTTCATTTTTATCACGCACGTTTTGCAAATAGACTGTGCTTTATATGTATTTGTATATAATATGTTATAATTTTTCTTCAATAAAACTGTCAGTTTAGCCCAATTAACTGAGCTCTGTGTGTACAAAAAATTGGTTCAATACAAAACCTGATAAAAAGTACAGTTTTAAATTTCAGAGGGTACTTTCATTACTTCTAAGCAGGTGATGGCTCCTGCAGGCATCAGAACTATCTGTCTTGTAGTTCTTATATCTGCTTAAGAAAGACCTCCTGCAGCAGGAGGGCAAGGAGCAGCTCTTGCCTCCCTGACATGGTCTTGGTGGCTCCATAGCAGACCCAGACAGGTGAGTGCCATGGATGGGATGGGATGGGATGGGATGGGATGGGATGGGATGGGATGGGATGGGATGGGATGGGCCTCCCTCTGCCCAGGGCCAGCCACTGTGCCGCAGCACAGCAACCCCATGAGTATAAGGCATGTCTGCACTACACTGAGACATCCTAAATGGACAACAGGAGTATGTGGCCTAGCATGAGCTGAAAATTATGAAGTCAGATGAGTATTTGGAGTGTCCCTAAGGAAGGCTCTGGCCTTATGCTTTTGGTGTAAACTGTTTAATGTCAGTGTTGGGCACAGGACATTAAGGTGAGGCTTGACTGGATTGAGTACATCCCGTTTTCGAATGGACCCTCCTTCTCCTCTCTAACAGTTCATCTCCCTTCTTAAGCTTGGTTTGTAAGACTTAAAGAGTGTTAGGCTAAATTATTATTATAAGTGTGTGTCACTTGCCAACAGCCACACTTGTGGTCCCGGTTTTGTGACAATTACTCACACTGAACTTGTTTCTTCCCTCTTTCGTACAGAGTGGTCCAAAAATACTGACTTGACTTTACTTTTTCCACAAGCATTTCACCAGGCACCTACGTGAGGCAGCAGGACCTAAAACCTCTCCCGGCCGGCCCTCGGTGCCACTAGGGGTCCCCGCCGTCCGCGCATCCCGCCGCATTCCTCCTCACCCCGCCACATCCCACTCCCTC
>VYZP01030437.1:0-15085 GCA_013400635.1 Hypocryptadius cinnamomeus | reverse complement strand
CCAGCCGTGGGGGAGCAGGCTGATAACAAATCCAAACAAAACTTGCTCTTCAGAGCCAGGCACAGAGCATAATATTCAACATTAACAGAACACACAAATGGGGATACAAGCATCATAACCTCACCCTAGGACAAAGGGACACTGACGACTGAAGTTGCTGTTAACAAGGCTGCCACAGACACTGACAAAACTGTTTTGTGGTTTCTTAAACCTAGTTTTATATGATATGGCTAAGAATATTAGAAGGACTTCAAGTTGCCTGATTTGTTCATGGTCAAGGGACTGTCAAAGAAATTACTCCTGTATCGTAAGCTATTTACGCATCTAAAAAATCCAGACTCCATGTATCCACAAGCAATTCCAATGCCGTTGGAGAGGAAGAAACGACAAGTTCTTCCAATGCAACATTAGTGATATAAGGATCTAGCTCTGTTTTGAATGAAAATGTAGGGATTTTTTAGGAAAAACATGAAATAAAATGACTGTAGATACATTAAGGCTAGGAACTAAATGGAACATGTTCCTTTTCTTTGCTCAGCAGAGTTGTACAAAAAATCCTTTGCAAGACTCTCTGGTCCTTCAGTTACTTCATGAGTTTTAAGCTGTTCTTAGAGTATCTTCCTAGGAAATCTATGGTGTTGCGGGAGTTAGTTTATCTGCAAGAGTGAATTTCATTCCTGAGGTTTTGTGACCACTTTGTTACAAAAATGCTGTGTCTAAAAATGAATATGGTATATGAACCACTTTACCCAGTTTATTTCTAGTTGGAAGCCGACCTGTGACCCTCAGATTTTCCCTTAGTCAAGGGATAAACAATTTTAAGTTCCCAGAAAGAGCTATCTTTATTACATCTAAAATAGAGCAATGTATGGGTTTAAATTTAATCAGTAATTTCAACCTCTCCAAGCTACCATTATGGCTTTCTGTGAAAGCTTGTAAAAATAAAAATATCTTAGACAAAAATAACAGTCCCTCATTCTAAGACTCAGTGGAGTGTCTCAGTACATATTTGGCACATTGTCTGAGGCTCCATCAACAACAACCTGAAACAGGCTGATGTAAAAGGCAAATTATAAGAGTAAGTGGTGTTTAGTGTCTGGTCCTGTATCCTCTGAGGCTTCTGACATGCACTCAGTATAATCTACAATGCTTATAAGAGAAAATAGTGGGCATTAGAGGCTGGGCAGTGATGCTCAAGGTCAAAGTCAGTTCTGCAAAAGAAATGCATTGAATTCCTGTTCTGTTAAACTTTTTCACTCAATTTGATAGCAAAACCCAGTGTCTTCATTCTCTCTCAGATGTACTTTATAGACTACAAGTTTCTTCTGCTACATAACAGTAAAAAATATATATATTTATATAGGATTTGTGATAGGAGAGCATTTTGCAATCTCTTGGTATGAATATGCATAACTTCATCAAAATAAATAAGGTCTATGTTATTCTCAGATGTGACTTTCTTTGAAACCATCTTTCTTAAAACTGCCTTAAAGACTACATTAACACTTAACTATATTCTTCTTGTGGGCAAACAACTGTAAAATGCACTTTTTCAGCCTGTTTGTTTAAAGTAAGACTTGCAGAATGGTAACACCTCCTAACAACAAAAAGACTGCTGGAGGTCTGCAGGACTGAACCAGAAGCACTGATACCACTGCAGATGAAGCACACCATCAACATAATCCTTTTCTTTTTTCTTCTTATTTTTTTTTTCTTTTTCTCCAGAGGCACCAGATGGCAGCATTTTTCCCTCACTGAGTGTGATCTCATCCTCTCAGATTCACTCCTGGGATCATCAGGCTTTGAGGCTTTGTAAGCCACAATGACCTCAGCTGAACTGCACCTTCTCTGTTGCCACCTGCTCCTTTTTCCTACTTTTATTGGATATGCAGAGTCACATTCAGGTGGCCTGAACACAATCCAGGCCCTTGAAGTTGTGGTTGCCTTTTGCCTGTGCAGGTCTGAGAGTCTAAAAAGAATCATTAGCAAACAGGTATGCAAAAAATTTCGACCCACAGAACATGGCTCTGACCTCTAAATTTTCCACATCCTCTAAATATTAAGTATCATGAAGTTTATTTGATATTCTTGTTAACTACATGCTCTTTTCCATATACACACATGCACAATGTAATACTTGCCTACAAGCAAGTTTGGCATGTGTCCTTTTCTATCAGTGCTTTATTCCTTGAATAATATTTCATCATACACAAGGTATGTATGACAAGTTATGCGCTACTAGACTTGTAACCTCCGTTGCAAGAACTCAGTTCTGGATAAATAATCTGAAGCAGAGCAGGATTTTGAGAACTAAACTGCAAGCTCTGGGTTTTTTTGCAGTTACAGACACGGCCTAAAGCTTTGTGGGCTGGGAATTCTGTTATCTCACCATCTTCTGTTCTGCTTCTTCCCTTCATCCTCATGTTCTTGCTTTCAATGCTGCTTCATTAGTGGTTTTGTCTTAGAAGAAAAAAACCTACACACACATTATATCCAGCTGTAACAAACTATTTTTAAATCGTCTACCTCTAAACTTGGGTTCTGCAGCACTGGGATGCAAATGTTTATTTATTTGAACAACGTGAATAACCCTGACGGCATAAGAAAGGCTCTTTACCCAAAGTGGGGCTGGATTGCTGGGCCCCAGAGGGCGAAGGAGTAGCAGCCCTGGCTGCTGCTTTCCTTGACTGTTACTCCATCAGGTTGCTGGTGTTTCTGCTGTGGTGACTGTGTTAATGCTTTACAAATGCTATGAGCTCAGTAGTAGACTATTTCGGGATTGTATAATTTATTAACTTCTGACAAGCAGGCCATTATTTTTCTGAAGAACATGTGTGACAAGGGACTTTACTTTTATTTTATTTTTCAAATTTCAGCCAAATTCAACATGAGTGTCACAGGATAGGGGCACTAGATCCTCGACAGCCCCACCCTTCCTCTTATTTAATACCAAAAACTATCTGTAAACAAGCAAGAAGGAGGGAGGGAAGAGTAATTCTCAGAGGCAGTATTAAGAATCCTGTATGATTAAAACATTAGGCTGTGTAAATTTGGGAAACAGTGCTATTTTCTTCTGTTAAAAAAATTCTAATTAAAAAAAAGACTAAAATTCCTTCTATTTTATCTCACTTTCTTGTAGCAATTTTTTTCCAGTTCTAGATTTGCCTGTACTTTGCCTTAAGCTGGTATCTGCAAAGAGGACAGATGTAGCTTTATGCCCAAGATGTGTGAAATAAATGCAATCAAAGTATATGAGCATCTCACCTGAAAGTGGAGTGGCATTGCACCACTGGAAGTCAATTGTATTAGTTTCACCTTACCCTCTAAAAAAGAAGGCAAAGAAATTTAAATATATCTCCACTTTTTAAATGATTGATGCAATCCCTTGTGCACAGTTGCTTTGCAAAGTGGAAGAAAGATTAACTGAAAATACTTTATTTTGTCTAACTATAGCACTGTAATTACTATTTCGCACCTTCTCTGAGAAAGACAAGCAGGTACCTGTGGTGAGCTTTGTGAGGGGAGACATGCTGAGAAGGTAAAAAGAGTGTCTGGTGTCACTCAGTATGGAACATTACAGCTTGCCATTATTTATTTTGGAACTGTGACAACTGACCAAAAGATGGGAACTATAAATAGGAATGCAATGAGCATTAGCTGCGCAAGAAGGAAAAAACAGTGTAACTCGGCATGCAGCAAAACATGTATCTGGCATAGCATACATCTGTCCCTGCAACTCCCACTGCCACCCTGGGGGATTTTGCTGATTTCCCACTACTAACAATGAATTAGGAACAGCACCATCTCTGTTAGCTTTGATTCTTACTCAGTAGAGCTCGCTCAGATAGGTCCTGATAAACCTTTACCTAAGAAAGATACAAGTCTCCTCCTACACGTAAACTACAGGGAGAAGATTGTTTGTTTTGTGAAGTGTAACTGCTATGTACCATTCACAGGCTGCATCTTGCACAGTAAGTGAAATAATTGTTGGAACAAGCTGATGGAATCAGTGCTTCCCTTTGCTGCAGTTCAGAATGAAAACACCAAACAGGGCCAAATTCTGCCTAGCAGAGCTCATTGTGTTTTTGCTTCCAGACTGGCATGGCTGGAGGGTGCATCTGTAAAAATTCAGTGCATGTTAGCTTTAAATGGACTGAGATAGAGACCTTGGCAGTTTTGCAGCAGAAACATATTTTCAACTGACTCCTGAGCTTAGCCTTCACCCAAGGGGTAGGTAAATCATGTCAGTCTGGTATGTGATAGCAAGCAACCCAACACACATACTTTCCTTTCTGTGTATACATTGCTATATGATGCATACAAAACATGGTGAGTGCCCTCAGAAAGGCATCCCCTGAAAGAAAATCTGTAGTTTCATGTTTTGAACATCCTCATTCCCCTTCTTATCCTTGCAACATTTCCTATATGGCCTTAGCCATAGAGAAATGTATTTTTTTTCTGTAGCACACTGCGACAATTTCAGGTGTTAGCAGGTGACGTGGGAATGGGAGGCTGCAAAGAGTGGTTAGGAAGAAATTGTTACAATGCTCTATGTCTAAAAAGTAGGCAAAAGTAAGCATTTCTTTGGGAGGGGCAAAACAAGATACCCATGGAAAAAAATTTAAGTTTTTCTTGAGAGACACAAGAATACCAACTGTCTTAAGAACTTCTGCCACTGATCATATTACAGTTGCTGTGACAGGACTGTGGCTGATATACTGTGCGTGATTTCTCTTTGTGCCTGTTCTCCACTGATTGTCCTGCACAGAAAAAAAAATACAGGTATTGCAAAGGGACAGTTGGCTCCATTCCAACACAAACTATAACCTGGACTGTTCTCCTGAGCTAGGCTAGATGTTGCTTCTGGCGACACAGTGAATTTTGAATGCCTGAAGATGTCTTTAACAAGTAAAGATGGCACTGTATTGTGTAGGCAAGGATGTTACACACTTTTCCTTGCTTATTTTGTTTCTCAGTTGTGAGAAGTAGGTTTTCTTTGTTTGGAGTTATATTTTTGTCTTCAGTGAGTGCTTCTTGGGAGCTGAAGTAGAGCTAGCCTCATTCAAGACATGTCTAAGTTTTAAGCAGTTTTTCCCACCCGAATGGGACCGGAAAATTTCCACTGCCAGCTGAACAGCAGAACATCAGCCAGAAAAAACATTAAGTGCATTTACACGTTTGATGCTAACGGCCAGAGAAAGAAGAACGGATAAATGGTGTTTACTCCATTTATCCTCAAGCACAACAGAGTACACAGCTTCCTTTAATAAGCCCCTGTAGCACAGGCAAGAGGCGATGGTCCTGGTTCCTGGTGCTTGTGATAATTTGCCAATGAAACATAGAGATCTCGGATGGCTTGTGCATTGTTTATTGCAGCTTTTACCCCTGCAGCCAGATTCTCCAAACTGCTATTTTGTTTTTTCAATGAAGGCTTCAGAAGGGATTTTGTAAACAAAAAAAATACCCCAAACAAAACTGCTAGATAGTGAATGGCTGCTAGCAGCTGATTTCTTAGAGGAGGTAAGTTTATAAGTGATTGGAAAAAGGCAGAAGGATATCTGGTCACACACGTGTGGACACACTTTTGCACTGCTCCTCAGGAGTGTCCAAGTGGATGAAGCTTGCCTCGGGCTTGCAGTTACACCCTGCACTGTGTGCCCAGTGCGAGGCTAAACTGATGTTTTGTCCTGCAGACAAAAAGGAGTCCTTCGGCTTTGACAATTTAACAGGAGCTCTGGATTAAGTAGGAAAAGGGTAACTAATTCTGCTGAAACATCTGGATCATACAGATGAGAGTGGTCGGTCAGCACAGGCATACAATCCTCTTTGTGGTCGGCACTAGGGTTATCCAGGGGACTTTCCCCAGATGGATACTTGACAAAGAGCAAAAGGGAAAGCACCTCAAGCCCAGCTCAAGGGTGGGTTATTTGCTCCGGCATCGACCTGCACTCCCTTTCTCATCGCACATCCAGGCCCCTGCCCGGGACGGCTTCTCCTCGCGTCAGCTGCTCGGGCCTGTGGCGGCGAGGCAGAGGGAAGGGGACAAGGGCGGTCAGGGGTAGTGGAGTGAGAATTCTGTCACAGGACGGGTAGAAGCCAACCCCACCGCTCCAAAAGGTAAGATAACTGTAATAAGCGCCAGAACTAAGAAGCGGGCCCGCGGCCTGCCAGGACCAACCGGCTCTCCTCGGGCGGCCTCGCCGGGCCGCGGGAGCGACCGCAGCCAGCCGGGAGCAGTGGGAGGAGGAGGAGGAGGAGCGGAGGGAGGAGGCAGCGCGGGCAGCCGGGCGGGGAGGGGGCACGCGGCGCCGAGGAGGAGGAGGACGACGACTAAGATGGCCACCAGCNGCGCAGGTGCCGGGGGCGGCCCATCATTGTCACTGCGCGGGCACCCCCCCTCCGGCTCCAGTGCAGGGGCTGTGCCAGGGCCGCGGCGAGGGGGGCCGCGGGGGAAGCCCGGGGGTCGCGAAGGAGCCCCACGAGCGCTGGGCCGCTCNTGGCTGCTAGCAGCTGATTTCTTAGAGGAGGTAAGTTTATAAGTGATTGGAAAAAGGCAGAAGGATATCTGGTCACACACGTGTGGACACACTTTTGCACTGCTCCTCAGGAGTGTCCAAGTGGATGAAGCTTGCCTCGGGCTTGCAGTTACACCCTGCACTGTGTGCCCAGTGCGAGGCTAAACTGATGTTTTGTCCTGCAGACAAAAAGGAGTCCTTCGGCTTTGACAATTTAACAGGAGCTCTGGATTAAGTAGGAAAAGGGTAACTAATTCTGCTGAAACATCTGGATCATACAGATGAGAGTGGTCGGTCAGCACAGGCATACAATCCTCTTTGTGGTCGGCACTAGGGTTATCCAGGGGACTTTCCCCAGATGGATACTTGACAAAGAGCAAAAGGGAAAGCACCTCAAGCCCAGCTCAAGGGTGGGTTATTTGCTCCGGCATCGACCTGCACTCCCTTTCTCATCGCACATCCAGGCCCCTGCCCGGGACGGCTTCTCCTCGCGTGTCAGCTGCTCGGGCCTGTGGCGGCGAGGCAGAGGGAAGGGGACAAGGGCGGTCAGGGGTAGTGGAGTGAGAATTCTGTCACAGGACGGGTAGAAGCCAAACCCACCGCTCCAAAAGGTAAGATAACTGTAATAAGCGCCAGAACTAAGAAGCGGGCCCGCGGCCTGCCAGGACCAACCGGCTCTCCTCGGGCGGCCTCGCCGGGCCGCGGGAGCGACCGCAGCCAGCCGGGAGCAGTGGGAGGAGGAGGAGGAGGAGCGGAGGGAGGAGGCAGCGCGGGCAGCCGGGCGGGGAGGGGGCACGCGGCGCCGAGGAGGAGGAGGACGACGATTAAGATGGCCACCAGCCGCCGCGGGGAGCGGCCCCGCTCCCTCCGCGGCCCCCTCGGCGCGGCCCGGCCTTGATGGGGCCGGGACGACCCCGGCGCCCGGACGNGGGGAGGCCTGCAGGGGGTGTGGGGGGGGTCGCCCCCGGTCGCCGCGGGCTCTGGGCGGCTCACAGGCGGTGGGTCGGGTCAGCTAACCCCCCCCCCCCGCCCCGCGTTTTATTTTGATTTTTCATGCGGGTACTGATTTTGGCGGCAGCCTCGAGCTGTAGACCCCGCGGTGCGGCAGGGACATTGAAGTTAGAGAACCCGACAGGTTTGTCCCCGGTGCGTCCCTGGGGATAGGGGAATCGTGGCTCCTAGAGGGTTCGGAACACGGTGTTGGGGGGATTTGCGGGGTTGATGAAGTACCTTGTCTTGAGTGTGGTTTTCGCCCTGCAGTTCTGAGGGATGGTCCACGCAAATGGAGAGGTTTGCATAGAGACTAGTCAGTAGTGCTGGGTGCTGAAACCCTGTGTGATGTTCACCTTGAAATATTAAGACTATAATTTCTAGCTGTGGCTGCATAGCAAAACACTTATGGAAGAAGTGCAAAGGACTAGATGTATTTATTTTGACCTATAGTTTCGTGAATGTTTTAACTGAAATTTTTTGGCTAACTAGAGTAACTTGCAAGATTTCAGTGTAGACCTGTGAGTCCTGGCCTTATTTTAATGACTGAATTTTGGTTTCTTGGTAATGTAGGTTTCTGATGAGGTCCATGCGTGTCCACATATTGGACCATGAAATTTTACTACAAAAAACGAGTGGTGGGTTTCCTGTTAAAAGAAGTAATTTTTGCATGTTGTAGCTAACAGAAGTTATTTTTCTTCACCAAAGCTGGGTTGCTCCCTGATGCCTGTGCTTGCCTCTGTACCCAATTATGGCTGTACAGCTGTAGGATATTCCTGAGCTCACAGACTCCTATGGATCTAGTCAAGCTCTGCAGAGAGCCAGCTTGATTGCATCCTTGGCACATTTTGGTGACAAGCTAGCAGTATCTTGAAGTAGGCTATGTGAACAAATTGTACAGTCTGTGTGAACTGACATTTCTGCATTATCTCACTCATCCTGTGCAATCTTGGTAGACATACAGCATTTGAGGATATGAACTTACCTGCTCTGGGAACTGGTCAGTGGCAGTAAGCCAGCCAAGTCTCTTTCTTTGCTTTTAGGTTATAGGCGAGCAGGCATTGTGTCCTGGAAATGTGTCCATGTTAATGTGGCATTGTGCCTTTGTTCCGTGGTCCTGGTCATGACATGCTGGCAGTCTAACTTCAGCTGCATGTTTGCACTGTGAGTGGGTGTGGGTCTGTTGAGCTCAATTGGAGCCAGCTCTGGAATACTCAACACTGTTGATAACAAGGTGTTTTAGGTAGAAGAATCCCTCAAATATCAGATTGGAGGATGGTGCATGGTATTCTTCAGGGTTGTGGTTTTTTTTTTTTTTTTTTTGGTTGGTTGGTTGGTTGGTTTTTTTGGGGGTTTTTTTTTTTTTTTTTTTTTGTTTTGGTTTTTTTTTTTTTTTTGGTTTTTTTTTGTTTGGTTGGGGTTTTTTTTTTTTTTATGTGTTTGCTAGGAACTGGACACATTTGCTTTTCTAATTGGGCAATTTTAGGCTGCCAGACTTGGAATAAAAATATAGTATGTTTTGGGTTTTATGGTCATATTGCATCTCTTAGCCAGCTGATTTCCTAGTTGAAGCAAGTTAATCATGGTGCTGCTGTGACTTAGTATCTTCAGCACCCATTTGAAAATGTATTACAGCATTTCTATATCAAGGTTTAAGTAAGGGTTGGTGTGTCCCGTCAATTGTTTGTTTCCAGTTCAGTACATCAAGATCAGCTACTTGGTAGTACTGCTACCACACAGTACCAGGGAAGGAGAATGGGACTATGGGAAAATAATGCTTATGTTTTCGTTCAAAGTGGTAACAGAAAGATGCTAAATAAAAAAATAATTATAGTTATTGATAATTTCAACCTTGACATAACAAGGCTACATTGTCTTGTTGCATCTTGGTACAGGAGTGGTCTGAGAAGGTGATCTGACAGCTGTCTGTGTGGCTGTGCAAACCTTGGTACTTAATTCTGGTTTAGTGGAGCTAAACTGGCAGAAGTGTGCAAGGTGAGCAGGTCTTCAGGATGTATTGATGTGTGCTGCTGGTAGAGGAATTCAGCAGTGTGTTTCACGTCCACCAACCTTGCATTAACTAATTCACAGTTTTCTGCAAGTGTTCTGTGGGATTTTTAGGAAATTTCAGTGCTGCTTTATGTGCAGGGAATGGGGGTGAGTGTGGGCAGATGTTCTGCTTACCCTTTGAAATGCTCAGGACTGTCATGAGATTGTTTGGAAACTTTGGTGTTGTAACATGGTGTTTCACTTCCCAAATGTTGATATTAATTATTACATGCCTGGTTTCTGAAGAAGCGCTAAGCTGAAAAATGTAAAGAGAAGGCAGAGATTCCCTCTTGGGTGGTTAAATTGACAGAGGAGAAATCTGTTCATGTTAATTAGCAGTTTCATTCAGGTCTGTTAAGTGATTTTCAGTCCCTATTGCAAAATAGTGGAAATACTGTTTCAGCAGTGGCCTTTGACTTGCAGGACTTCCTGCCATGAGGAAGTCTTGTGTCGTTTGTCCAAAATAAACAGATTTTGAAGAGTGCAGATAAAGTATGCTGTGAGAAACCATACATATAATCACAATTTACCCCCTATTGCTTGCTTGCTTTTCTGATAATTAGTATCATGGAAGTCTATTGTTATGATATGTTACTACAATGTAACTTGCATTTTGTAATGGTAAATAGAATTTTCTGTTGGTTCACAGTACAATTTCTGGATATGTGTGTAGGTGGAAAACAAATTATTTCCTCATGGCTTTAATACAGAAGCTTTTGACTTCACTAGTTTCCTTCTTGATTCTTTTTTTCATGCTGGTGGTGGTGCTGATTGCAGTAGTACACTATTGAAAATGTCCAAGTTATGACAAGTACATAATGGTATTAGTTTCTTTGATGTGTTTGGAATGCTGGTTGGTTTAAAAAGTACTTTTTTTGTTACTTATCTGTCCTAAGTGACCAACAGCTTGAGTCTTTAAGCCTTCATGTGTTGAAGGACTAAGGTGCATTGATGTAAGATTGTCATATCTCCTAGAACAGCTGTCTTTAACTTTGTCATTTCGCTTACAGTTTCATAATACAAGAGTGAAACTGTGTATCTTCTATTGGAGACTTTCATCCTGCTGCTAGGCTGTTCATCCCTTGTCCAGGCTGGGGAGGACATGATTATACGGTCCCCGTGCTCATTTGTTTTAAGTCGCTGTCCCACAGACAGTATAGAAAGTGTTGCCATATCCTTTTGTTGGGTACAAAATCCTGCTGGCAGGATGTAACATTTTAACTGAAGTCCTTGGTGGGGAGGTGAGAGCAGCTTCTTGGCTCAGGTGAGAGCACTGCAAGCTTTGCAGGACTGAGTATGTGTTAGTGGTGATCCAGCCTTGAGAGCATCTGTTTGGCAAGCAACCCGTGTTTGATGAGGCAGTAGTGCAGGCTTTGGCTTTTTAGTCACGTCCCCTGTTCTTCTGGATATTACAGGTAAATGTGTACAGCACCTCCCTGGTACAAACAGGGACTTGGTGACTGCTCTGAGGACTGAATGGCAACATCTTGCTGAGGAGGCCATGGCATGGTCTCAGGTGCTGGTGTCACTGTTGGGGAAACTTTCTTACACCTGCTAGGAGCTCTTGGCTGGTATCAAGGCTTTCAAAGCAAGTGTGAAGGGCAGTTTTGTCCAGTCCAAAGAAGGAAGAATAGGTCTTGTTCCTTTTCTATTTGCTTTGCTCTATGTATGCAGGAGGTTTTTCTTTTCTTTCCTTTAAGTCTTTTGTGAGTGAAGATGACCTACATCTTTAGTTTTTTCCCATGAAAACTCTGGGGCAAAATTTTCTGATTTTTGTTCTGTGTGGAAATGTGCAATTGACATGATTTTTGACAATTGTGCTGATGTTTTTGAAATTTTGAATGACAGCAGGGAATATTTTTGGCTTTTTTTTATGGTGCAATTTCTTCTTTTTCTTTTTTTCTCTCCCTACCTGTTGAGCAAAACTGTGATAGTGGAAGCAGAACTGTATTGAAATTTGGGGGAAAAAAAGTTTGATTTTTTTTTTTTTTAATTACTTTGTTCCACTGAGAGCTACATGCCATCTTTGGGATCTTTCTCATATGAGGGAAGAGAGGTTTGACTGCTTTGCTGGTTTTGGTGTTTCATCACTACCCTCTGATGGATTTCTGCCTGTCTTAAGCATGTGACTTGTAATGCTTCTCACATATTGCAGAATAGGAACAGATTTACAGAACTTGCACATGTGAAAAAATACCTTCTGAAATTTCAAATGCAATAGAACAGTGTTGTGCTAGGAAAGAGGGAATTGTGTGGGAGCCATAAACAATAAGGGATGTTGGATGGTATGAAGGCAAGTTCTTACACCTTCACAAATATTGTTATTTCCATGTGTTTTTATTACAATATGACATGGAAAAAGCTTTGGTCAGGTTGGCTAACCTAATGTACAGACAATAATAAATTTGAAAACACATAGAAGAAGTGGATTTTCTAGGTGGCTTATTTCATCCCTTTCTCCCTTGCTCTACAGAATTTTTTTGTTGCACTGGAAGCATGTAAGAGATAAATTCCTGCTTTTTCAGGCTGGGTGAGTATTCATCAGTTCCATGGGTAACTTCAGCTTCTTTTTCCAATTCTAAGACATCTACCTTGGAGAAGTCAGACCCATTTAACTATGAAGCTGGTCCCTCTATTGAATCATCCATTTTCTTACTAATGGCTGTGGCAGTTTTGATTTTGAATTTGCATTTGAGGATTTGTAGTGAAGGATTTCAGAGTTAAGGGGGAGTTAGCAAAATTGATCATTATCTTAAACCAGCTATATCAAATAAACAAATGGGAAAAAAACCCCAAACCTTCAGAGCTGACAATTTGGTAGTGCAAAGATAGACACATGGCTAGAAGGAGAAGATACTCCTACACGTTCTTAGGTGTTTTGGGTTTTTTTGGGGTCTTTCAATTTTGGAATGTGATGACTTCAGTGAGAGTGTGGATCAGTGGCTCTTGTGAAAAATGTGCATCTGGCTTTCTATTTTACTGCAGCTTTTGTCAGAGTTGTCACCGTGTATTGGGTATGAGAGAGTAGCTCTACCTAGTGCTACTTTTCTCAGTATCATTCTGCCAGGTGGAATGTGGGTGCAAGTGAACCACGTTTTATGTTCTTATATTGCCAGGTGATTTATTATTTTCATGTGAAGGCATGGTAGAAATCTCGGTGTTGTCCAAAGCAGGATGGCTTGATTTGTGTGAATAGGTGATGGGATGTTGCTTCAGAAATTGAATGCCATGGTGATAAACAGGGTTGCTTCTTATCCCTGGTTCTTGTTGAGAACCAAAATCTGAGCTCGCAGATGGGCTGTAACAGGAAGAGGGGGTTTGTACAGCAGGAACTTCCTAAAGTCTGTGGTTGGTTATTTGGCACTGTAAGCATATCCTTTTCTTTTTGTTTAATTTGAGATAAGGGGAATAGAAGGAGAAGTTGCAGGGCTAAGCAAATGCTTAGGGTGTCCAGAAGGTATGTTGTTTAAAGGATACAGAGGGATAAAATATGCCAAAATATCAACTTGGATTGGTAATAAAACTTTCTAAAAACTTTTAAAATGCTTGGATGATGGGCAATCCTGAAAGGGAGAAAGACTGTTCAGAGTGCCTTAGGTAAAGATCCCTGGGAAGGTTAATCAGATGTAAGTGCACTTGGCATAATGAGCCTGAGCTTTTGTCTGAGGTTTATTAGACCGGTGGGGAGTATCGGCCTGTGGTAGAGAGCTGTTCTAGGGGAAGCTTGTTTTTATGATATGGAGGCATCAGTGGCAGTACCAGTTCACATGATTCCTGCAGCCAAAGTGTGCAGAGCAGGGGGTGAGCGATGTGTGGAAGCAAGCTCAGAAATGATACTTAGGTTTAGGGGAAAAACCCCAAGAAACAAACAAAAAAAACGCCCCCTAAAAGCCCCAACAAAAACCCCTAAAACAACAAAAAAATCAAACTGAGCAGTTGCCTGAAGACAACCAAAGGAGTAATGGGAACCAAGAGACAGGAATTTACCACCTTGATAGCATTCAGAGTGCCACTGATGGTCTTAGGATTTGGTTCTGCATTTGTATGCTTGCCAAGGCTTGTTTACTTCTAATGGGATTTTAAGGAGATCCTTGGGTCTTCAAGTGAGAGCCAGGAACGAGATGGGGCCTTGGTTTGTATTTGTATGAGTGCACAGAGTACAGAATGTATCACATGGCAGAATGACAGACAAAACAGCTAAAGAGTGCATTTCTTAATGTAAAAGTTGGGCCTTTTGTTGTTCTCAGAGTTGAAATGTCATGGTGTAGGCCCTCAGTAGTGAGATTGGCTCAAGTTACGGCTTTTAAAGCATTGAAAGCACAAACCAAATTGATTTCTTCTTTGATTTTGAGCTTTAAGCATGCCGTTGTCATTTTTTTCCCACAGCTGTGAGGGTTACATCATCTTTGGAATCTTCACATGGCAAAATGCTCTGGACTGGGGTGCCACATGTATGAGGCTGAGAAAGCTGTGATCAGAGCTGGTAATATTCTTGTCACCACTGGTTTCCTGTCTGATAAGGTGACTGAGGAGGAGTGAAATTTATTTTATTTGGGAGTTTCTTTACACTTCCAGAAGAAAGGATGCGTCTCTGAACAGGCAGAAGTAAACATTTGTTATAATTTTATAAGCAGTCATGTGGAATAGGCATAGAAACCGTTTTGGTATTGCATCACAAGTTAAATACTAATACTTGAGTCAGCAGTTGAGCAGTGAGCCACAGTACAAATGTAAAAACAAAGTCTGTATGGATATGGTCTAAGAGAATGATAATTTGCTTGTTAATTAGGTTTGCAAAAGTTTCTTTTTAACAGTTCTGAGCAGTGAGCCTAAGCTGGTGATGAATACTTAATTTAGGTTTTGAATGTGTCATGAAGTAACCAGGGAGTATCTTTTCAAGCTTTTCATTATTAGAGTGTGTAAAAGCACTGTAGCAACATGTCTTACGTTGACTGTAGCAATTTCTGGAGACAGAAATAGTTTGCTTGCATTTCTTTCCAGCAACATAGCTATGCTCCCGGCAGTGTTGGATCAAGGTAGGGAGACCATGGCTTCCCTGCTGTCTGTTGAAAGCCCTTGTAGTTCAGCTGGTGATGTTTTTGTACAGACAGGACTCTGGATGTGCTGTATAAGTAGCAGGAGTTTGGTTTTTTTTTTTAATTACTTGTACGGTGTCAGGGTTTATTCCCAGCTGGTAACCAAGCCCCATGGAGCCACTTGCTCACTTGCACTGCACCGGGAATGGAGAAGGAATCAGAAGGGTAAAAGCTGGGAAACCTGTGGGTTGAGATCAAGGCAGTTTAACAGGGAAAGCAAAAGCCACACACACAAGTAAAGTGAAACAAGGAATGTATTCCCTGCTTCCCATCGGCAGGCAGCTGTTCAGCCTTCTCCAAGAGAGCAGAGCCCCATCATGGATAACCATTTCTTTGGAAGAGACCATCACTCCCCTTTCCTTCTTCCCCTCACTTTGTATACTGAGCATGATGTCACATGGTCAGGAATATCCCTTTGGTTAGCTGGGGTCACCT
>VYZP01030435.1:11611-23345 GCA_013400635.1 Hypocryptadius cinnamomeus | reverse complement strand
CAGAATTCCAAAATGAACCCACAAGGGGGCTACGGATATCTACATAGAATCCATCCAGCACAACTTCTTGTTAAACTACGAAGCTAGCAAACACACAGCCTCTGGTTGTTAAACGAAAGCTAACATGGTCACTTTGCTTTTGCCTGCTGTTCTCATCAGTCTGAAAAAGGTAGCCTGGGGAAGCTGCAGAATCTCATGAGTGAAAGCATTTAGGAGCATATCAGATGAACAACTACCTGGAATGGGGAAGTTTAGAGGAGGGATATAGAGGCAGATGAACTTTTGAAACTCTATAAACCCTATCAGCTTCCATGCTGCTGTGTTCCAAGTACTTAAAGGTATTGGAGGAGTAGCTAGCTCTCATTTTCTAACTCTGTGAGTTCATTCACCCCTGACAAAAAACCTGCACACCAGGATTTTTTCTACAGCAGTGGCAGTCCTACAGCAGTTTCTTCAGCAGCCTCCTCAATTCTGAAAAAAATTACTACACGTTTCAGCTATTAAGGCCATGTAGGTTTCTAACAAATGACGAGGTCAACTGAGAGTGAAAAGCAAGTGCAGCAATTGCAAAATTAAAAATGTGCTTTATTTTAAGACAGTAAGGAATGCAAACACAAGCTGAGGAATGCAAAGTAGTTTAATTAAAACTCAGTTAAAAGCTCAGTTAAAAACTAGCATAATTATTTTATTTTAAAAAAATCATTTGACTGAAAGATTCAAGATTCTTCTCTTGTTTTCTCCAATGCTAATGAAATCACAGTTTTCAATTAATTCTTTTTTTGGAAGATAATATTTCTCATGGCTTTCTTGTCAATGCTGGTATTACCTTTGTTTTCAAGACAGTATCTTGCTCAAGGAAATCCCAGAAACCACTTAAGTTCAGTTTTATCCAAATTCAGTCAATAGTCACACATATTAATTGTGGCAAATTCAAGCATTTCTAACCAATATTCTTAACTCATTGGTTTTTTGGTGAACTGTGGTCACCATAGGCGTTCAAATTTCTATTCAAGTGTCATTCTCTTTTAGTAACATACTATTTATGTCTTGGAAATAACATTTTAGATTTGTCTGTGCCAAATAATTATTTTCCATTGTGGACAGTGTCGGGAGGACTGTCTGGCAAAGCATATGGCATTGACAGAGACTAAGCAGTGTCAATTAATGTATCTTCCTTAATTTTAATAAAATCTTTCCATTCTATGTTTAAACATCATTTAAATCATGCTTTATCAAACCAGCTAGATGTATCTTCAGAAATCTAATTAATTCCAAAACATTTTAGTTTGTCTTACTATCTTTTTTTTTCCCCCACAGTTTTTTTGGTGATTATGAGACTTAACCAAGAGGATCATCAGTGGGAGATTTGTGGATTTCACAAACACTTCGTCCAAGATTCCTCTTCTCTGGTTGTTTCCCTAGCATTTTTTTTAGGGAAAAACAACTGGACTCTGACAGATGGCCTTTAAACAACTTAGCTAGCATTTTTTAATCCTTTGGCTTGAAATAAGTTGTCTGCCTTCATATGGCACATTGGTCCGCTGCCTGAAGATCTTCAGGGCTCCTTTTCCATTTACTTTTCACTCTGCACTCTCCAAAAATCAAGGAGAAAATATAAGACTTTCCCCCCAAAATATTTTTTTTTGTTGTCGTTTATGAAAACAGAGTAACTCTTATCTATCTATCTATCCCATCCACAACTGAATTCCTCTGAAAGATCATAACTCTTCCTAAATGCCTTCTTTTTCTTGCTCTTAATTTGATTACAGCAGAGGCAGCAGAATCCTAGAAAAATATTTTATACTAGAAACCTTTTATTTTACTTATTCACTGAATCATCTCCCAGAATTCATTTCAAGAATGCCTAGGCTAGAAAGCCTACTTTATCCAACTCATTAAAAGTTTCTTAAAAAGCATCTTCTTGGGAACTTAAGACCTTCAAAATTCAAAGCTGCCCCTATTGTCTCTCATGTCATATGGTTTGAAATTGTGAAACTCAACAGTGCGTGTTCAAGAATTGAAACAAAACATTATTGCTATTAAAATTCTTCTCAGTCCCTGGAGGTGATACATGATGATCTGTGTGGTTCCTGGGTGCTGGAGTCAAAGAAGTAGAGGTCCCTGTGGGAGCAGAGAGATGATTTTCTGAAATAAACAGTGCTAATTTGCCCTGGAGAAGCCCATGATCCAAACAATGTGGAATACTGAAAGACTACTAAAAAGCTTAGCTGTGCACTTTTATTTCTTGGTGATAACTGTTAGTTTTCTAATAAAGAAATTTCTTTGACAGACAAACCCTGATTTTCTGTTCCAATCCTGTGAAATTCTCTTTGTCACATCTGTTTTGTTTGTGTGCATGTTTAATTGTTCCTTCCTTCTAAATTTCTTTAATGCCAGCTTTGTTACTGGACTCTAGTCTTTACAGAGCTTGCATGAAGTATTTACTGCAATGGTTGAAAATCAAATTTAAGGAAAAAGTAGGCAGCAAGTGCATTTATTAACAGAGCACTGTGAAGTGTAAAATGAATGACAGTATTAGTACAGCTTCTCTCTGGGCAGTGCTCCAAACCCCTCCTTTGATGATAGAGACATGACAAAACTTTGGCTTTGCTGTTTCTTAGCTAGTTATTCAAGAAACTGCATCTAACCTTTTGGAATTTGGGTGTTTTGTTTTTTTGTTTTTTTTTTTTTTTTCCTCAGAAGTTTGGGTATTCTGCTATACCTTTGACTTCATACCAGAGGTCTGAACATAAGACAACATTATTAGCTTCATTAGAAGACTTTCACTAGCTAATCATCAAGGGAACTTCAAGAATACATGTTAATTTGCAGGATCAGAAAAACCCCAAACAGCCGAACAACCAAAAAACAACAAAAAACCCAAAACAACCCTCTATACTCCTGTGCAAGCAAGCAACTCTATGATTTTGAAGTTTGAAAATAAAAAGGTCCTGAAGGGCAGTTGTCCATCCATCTGTCCACCTATCACAATGTAAAACATGGAGGATTTCAGAAAACTGCATCCACTTTTTGTTGCTATTTTACTATTCAAAGCCGCAGGTATTCATCAAGCACAAAGGCACCATTAGTGAAATATGTCCTACATTATCACTTGAGTATGGTCTTAGTACCTCTGGTTTTAATTGAACCAAGAAGTTAATCTGAGATGTTCAGATAAACCCTTGTGGGATACTATTTTTCTTTTTTTTTTAACAGAATAGTGATAGCACTCATTTAATAAAGAGAATTTTCCATATGCTTATATGCCAAAGATTCTCTCTAGAAGAACAAGTCTAAAATCAACATAGAAACAATAACAAGAAGTTAGATTTAACTTTGCTTGTTCTTTTGTCCTCCTTGAATTCACCTACATTAGCCAAAATATTAATGGTGCTATAGAGCTTTCCCAGCTACTTCTTGAAGGGGAAGAGGGATTATTTGATTCCTTTTTTATCACAATTTATGTCAGTATAAAAGTTATAGAGATTGCCAGAAACCAAAGGAACATGATGTAGAATCACAGGAAAAGTGTAAAATCAATACAGCCAGGTGTCTGAATGCTGCACTTGGCAGCCCCTCTCTAATCCATAGTCAGTGCTATATTTTATGTATATAACTGAGATTCTTTTCCCAGATAATCCTCAAGCCCAGATAGCCTGCACCAGTGCAGTGACCACAGAGACAGAAGGGGTTCAGATTTTGATATGTAAGGAAGGATTTTGAAATAAGTGTCCAGACAATACCTGCAGCCCCTGCAGAGAAGAGAAGTACTTCCAGGCTGCCTGAAATGTCTGGAAGTGTCTTTGTCTCCTAATGTTAGAAGAAGTCAAGTTAAGTTTTGCTTGTAACTTGCATTTCTCCTGTTCAGTGATGTATTCCAGGCTCAACAATGACCATTTTTACCTGGGAGATGTACGTTTTTCATAAGAGACTGTCAGAAGAAAATGCAGAGTCTTTTTTGCTTCCTCTTTCTGCTCTTTCAGGTAGAAACCAGGCATAGCTAAAATTATTCTTGGGCATTCTTCCCTTCACAAAATAGTAGCTGATTTAAAATCTGTCCAGATCTGTAACTTCACACAATCAAAATTGTGAATTGTAGTAATTCATTTGTCTAGCCATCAGCCCAACACCTTGTCACAAGAGAAGGTCATTTGACTGTCAAGAGGAAAAATGAAACACTAAGGACTAAAATGCCTAAAGCGTTTAACACATTTCTTAGTATAAACAAAGTTGCTAAGCAGAAGAGTTTGTGATGGGTAATCTCTGATCCTGCTTTCATGAGAAAGCTTTCATAATTATATTCCATCCCTGCCTGGTTTTAAAGAAGGTCAGATCTTTCCTGGTTTGATTGGAGTTTGAATGATATGTAAATTTAATCTGTTTAATTCATGTGAGTTTCAGGAAATTTTCTCAATATTACTGTTTGCTGTAAGTTTTAGGATGAAAAAAAATCTGATATTCTGACCTTGTTTATTCTGTTTAAGCGTTTAGTGCACTATGTACATCACCTTGTTCTGCAGTCTCACACAAAGACAATACATTTACACCCTCTCACACACATAGAGAAACAAACAAAACCCTTCACATTCATATGTATATTTGTGTGTATTCCCTAGCTTTGTTTTATACTTGACTTATAAATTATTTTAAGAATGTTCTATGTTTGCAAAGTACATAGTTAAATGAAATTCTGATCTGTTACCATAGCTCTTCATTATGCACTACTGCAATGCAAACACGAACACAAATACAAATAAATAGAAATGCAAATACTACTACTAATGAAAATAATAATTAATAACAGTAGTAAACACCATTATCTTTGTCTGTGCCAAGGGCACAAACAGACTTAAAACTGTTTACCTACAAATTTCCTTATATAGACAGAGGTTATGGGTTCACCATGGCTGGATGCCCACTGCCCACCAAAGCTACTCTGTCACTTCCTTGCTCAGGTGGACAACTCAGCTCAACTTCACTCCCAATTTTCTCTACCTCTTCCCCCAGAGCAGCACAAGGCAATGGGGAATGTGGGCTGTGCTCAGTTCATCACATATTGTCTCTGTTGTTCCTTGCTCCCCAGGGGCTGGACTTCGGACACTCCTCCCCAGATCCAGTGTGGGGTCCCTCCCTTGGGAGACAGTCCTCAACAGATTTAATTAGTTTGAGTCCTTCGCACAGCTGCAGTTCCTCATCACTGCTCCAGCACAGGTCTGTTCCATGGGGTCAATCCTTCAGGAACAGGATGATCCAGTGTGGGTTCTCCATGGGTCACAAGTCCTACCAGTAAACCTCCTCCAGCCTGGGCACCTCTCTCCGTGTAGCCACAGGTCCTGCTAGGATCCTACTCCAGCACAGGCTTCCCATGCGGTCACAGACTCCTTTGGGCATCCGCCTGCTCCAGCCTGGGCTGCTCCATGGGCTGCAGGGCAATCTGAGCTCCAGAGCCTGGAGCAGCTCCTGCTCCTTCTGCACTGCCCTGCCTGTCTGCAGGGCTGCTCCTCTCAGACATTCTCACTTCTCTCTTCTGTTGCAGTTGCTGTTGTACAGCTTTATTGCCCACAAAACTTCTCAAATCTCTTATCCCAGAGGTGCTACCACAGTTGCTGAGGGTCTCAGCTTTGGGAAGCATCGGGTCGTGGAAGCACGCAGGAAGCATGCTCGAACGTGTTCAGAGGAGGGCAACAAGGCTGGTGAAGGGCTTGGAACACAAGTCCTATGAGGAACATTTGAAGGAACTGGGGTTGTTTGGCCTGGAGAAGAGGAGGCTTAGAGGTGACCTCATTGCTCTCTACAACTTCCTGAAGGGAGGTTGTAGACAGGTGGGGGTCGGTCTCTTCCACCGGGCAGCACTGACAGAACCAGAGGACACAGTCTCAAGCTGCATCAGGGAAGGCATAGGATGGATATTAGGAAAAAAATTTACACCGAAAGAATAATAAAGTACTGGAATGCTCTTCCCAGAGAGGTGGTGGAATCACCATCTCTGGAGGTGTTTAAGAAAAGGCTGGACATGGCACTTGGTGCTATAGTCTAGATTCTGAGTTGAGGTGTTAGGACATAGGTTGGACTTGATGATCTTAGAGGTCTCTTCCAACCTCATTATTCTGTGATTCTGTGATTCTGTGGGTCCATCCTGGATCCAGCTGGCATTCGCTGTGCTGGACAAGGGGGAAGTATCTAGCAGCTTCTTGCAGAAGCCAGCCCTGTAGCCCTTCTGTTACTAAAACCTTGTTGTGCCAACCCAATACAGCATTATACTGCTGTTTATTACTATTGCTATGATTGCTACTTCTAGTACAATACATTTAAAAAGTATTTAAGCACTTTTAAGACTTCTTTTGCCCTAGGAATAAGCAAAGTTTTTGCTGCTGAAAGGATGTTAGCAGATTGTATTTTGATGAAAACAAAGTTGAAAGTCTTGTGGGTCAACAAATGTCTGTTGGGCGAAAATATAATTTATGTATGTTCAAAAGCCCTCCCAAGGAATCGATGTAACATCCCTTAATAAGTTATGGCCTCTCTGCTGAAAAACTACTGGCTAACTGGCTGGGTACTTGTGGGCCTAGATTTAACCTCTCTAAATGTAGGTACCTAGGAAATGGATTTAACCTGGAAGGCTGGTTTCCGTGGGTTCCCAGTGGAGTAAATGGAGAGAGAAAGTCTGCTTTAGAGAGTCAGGGAGATCTACGAAAGATTGAGGCACCCCTTGGAGAAGTCTCTCTCACTACAAAGGGAGCTTTAGCCCTGAGATTCCTGCTATCTGCCCCAGGCAGGTGTGCAGAGGTGGGTAAGAGATCCAGGCTGTTGCAGGAAAAAACTGAGCTCTTCAGGGCTATCATATGCTTCTCTCCCGCAATGGGCTCAAGTGTGCTTGTAGCTCATTAGCTGGGAGAAAATCCTCTGCAAATGGCTCAGGTAAGGTGTCCTTTGTGACTAAAAGAAAATGTTTGAATTGGCCAGGCAGTTCACAGCCTTGACACAAGGTCAGGCTGGATGACATAGGCTCTTATGACCAAAACATTATATTTAGCGCTTCCAAGAAAGTGGAGGCTCTTCGGCTTCAACTCTGTGTTTGGGCCACTTTGATTGTTTGCACTGATACTTGCAGCAGCTTCCCTGCCAACCTACTTAGTCAAACCAATAAAACATCTTTACAGCACCTCCTTTCCGGCCACTATTGATTCACTTGCATGTGCTACCTCCATAGTAAAAGGCTGCTAGGATTTACTCCCTCTGTTCTTTCCTTCTCCAGGCAGTCATTACTCAGTACAAAACTCCCTTAACCCAGTAAAGTTGTTGCTCTTGTTAATACTGGTTTAGCAAATTATCGATTCAAATAATGAGAACAGGAATTATTTGCTCCTATTGTACCGTGTGCAATTGGATCTCTGTTTTGCCACAGTAATTTTCTCTATAGATCTTTCAGTGGTACTAGATAAATGGATCATAAAAAAATAAATAAATAAAAATACCAGGAAGCTGCCTGAGGTTGATGGTACACTTGAGCTGAATCCAAACTTTATTGGTGTTTCTCAGCTACTATTTGAAAACTTATAAACACTGCTCTTTGGAGCTTTACAGTGGTTCTTTTTCAGCTTATCTGGCAGAGGTACTAAGTCAGTTCTTCAGTTCTAATAAAACTATGTACAGCCCATCAACTCCCCATCACAGCTGTACAAAGGCAGCACAATGCCAATGACCCCAAAAACAAAATGAATTAATATTGCAAAATACATTTCATAAGCTATTAGAAAATTTCAGCTGGAGGCTGACAGTCCCAGGTTGTCCAATGTCACACCTTGCTGTAATTTGCAAACTTCCCTCCATCCTGTGATTCTCTTTTAGCACTTTAATCAGAGCTATGTAAGTATATTCTTATATTGGGCTGTTCAATGTGACAGCAAAATTTATATTGTGCTTGCTTGGGATGGGATAGAGTTAATTTTCTTCATAATAGCTGGTGTGGGCTGTGTTTTGGATTTGTGCTGAAAATCATGTTGATAATTTAGGGATGTTTTAATTATTGCTGAGCAGGCATTACACAGAGCCAAGGCCTCTTTTGCTGCTCACACAACCCCCCCAGCTGGTGGGTAGGGATGCAGAGGAAGTGAGTAGGGAACACAACCAGGACAAGCGACCCCAAGTGACCCCAGAGGCAGTCTAGATCATATGGAATCATGCCCAGCATATAAACCTGAAGAATGTGGGGTTGTTCAGAGTGATGTCTGTCTTTGCAGGTTGCACATGACAGAGCCCTGCTTTCCTGGAGATGGCTGGAGATTGCCCTGGGAAGTCATGAATGAGTTTCTAATTTTCTTTTCCTTTAATGATCAACTCTTGCTTTACCTGTAAACTGTCTTTATCTCAGCCCAAGAGTTTTCTCATGTTTACTTTTCAGATTTTCTCTCCTGTCCTAAGGCACATAGAGTGAGTGTCTGTATGGGGCCTTGTTGCTGTCTGGGGTTAAACTACAACAACATTTGAATACCTAGTAATTAATAGCTTGACTTTCATGTGAGCAGGAAAAACACATATGTGCAAATTTCTACACACAGAGTGTAGTTTGTTGGAAAATCCATGGTTGTGTACCTTCCCAGAGAACCACCTCTCTTGGACCTGTTTAGTCAAGAAATATCAACCAGTGCAAGCTAAAGAGAGTTGAACCTAACCTTTCCTTCATTTCAGCAGCATCTGTTGAATGCTGTTAAAGAACTGGCTTCCAGAGAAAAATATTTCATAAATTAATTGTTGTCATCATCAGCAGCATCATTGTCATCATATCAAATAGTATTTCTGGTGTGGTAAAAGGAAACAAAACATGCAAGAAGGAATAAGAATTGTCCATCTGAACTATAGCATTGAATAAAGAAAGAGTCATAACTAAAACTCCTTCTGGTAAAGGAGTCTAGAAGGCTGGCCTGTAAGTCTTTTATCACACAAGTTCTCCTCAGTTACTTGTTACAGTTATTTATTCCCACGTTCATACTCTTAGACAAAGTCTGGATCTGATTTGAGGTTTGGAATCCCAGACTTACAGATGTGCCCAGATCAATCCAGACGAAGGATCTTCAAGAGAGAACTGAAATTTAAGATAAGTTCTTAAACCTCTCTGCACCCTGTTAAAATCCACAACATTGAAACCTTCACACTTAGATATTTACATCTTCTTTCATTTTGTACTGGGGACTTCAGTGTCTAACTCAGTTCTTGGATTTAGGAGTCTAAAAGTTAAGTGCGGAGTCCTTCAGCATCACCATGTTTTAGTCATATGGTAATTTGAATATTATCTTTTCTTTCCAGTCTATTTCATTCATTAGAATGAGGCTATAGTCAAACTAGATGACTAATCCCTTTGAAAGAAACAAAGAAAAGAGGAAATAAGAGAGAGAAAACATTGACAGTTAAGCCTTATACATCAGAACAATATGATGGATTCAGAGGGCAAATATTGTCAAAAAGATATAATAATGACAATAGGAACAAAAAGTTGGGCAACAAAGGCTTATGATGCATAAGTCAAAGACTTATTTTTCGTGTAGTTTCAGATGGAAATTATTCACTATCTCTCTGTGTTCTTTTTTGTGACTGTGTGTAAATTTGACCTAAACTTTCTGTTGGAGTACCACAGTCTAAGTAAGGACTTATAGCAATGGTTTCTATAGAAAATAATGGAATCATAAATTGGTTTGGTTTGAAAGGGACTTCAAGTCTAGTTTGAATCCTCCTGCCGTGAGAGGGACACCTTTGACTTGTCCATCCTCCTTAACCTGGCCTTATCCTGTGTGGATAATCTAATAGAAATGGAGTTGTTCATCTGGAGAAAGTTCCAAGGAGATCTTATTTCATCCTTCTGGTACCTAACGGGGACCTACAGGAAGGTGAGAGAGGGCCTTTGTACAAGGGCATGCTCTGATAGGATGAGAGACAATGGCTTTGAACTAAAAGAGCATAGATTTAGATTAGGTATTAGGAAGATAATTTTTACTGTGAGAATGGTAAAACACTGGAACAAATTGTCTAGAAAAGTTGTGGATATCCCATCTATCTCAGCCTGTCTCCATAGGAGAGGCTGGGTAACATTAAATATCCCCAAGTCTTTATACTCAAGTCTGGTCTCAATCAATTAATCCACTGCCCAGACTGCACTTGTGCTTGGGATTGCCCTGACTCAGGTGTAGGACCTGGCACTTGGCCTCATTGGACTTCGAGATGTTCATGCAGTATTGCTTCTCCAGCCTGTCCAGGTCCCCCTGGTTGGCATCCCTTCCCTCCAGTGTGTCACCTCGCCTCACAGCTCTGTGTTGTCTGGACTTTCTGAAGATTCCCTTGGTCCTCCTGCCCATGTCACCAACAAAGGTGTCAATGCTGGTTCCAGCTCTGACCTCTAAGCAGCGCCACTTGCAACTGGTCTCCACCCAGACATCAAGACAGTGACTGATGCCTTGTGAAGGCTGACCTAGAACAGAGACCAGGCAGAGTTAAAGAATAAAGTAAGGATTTATTAAAAGGCCTCAATGGATCTATCTTGGGCAACACAAGAGCCCAGCCAGGGCTAAACTCAAGGTGATCACCCAACATGATCAGAAAAGAGACACCCGGTCACAAGGTCTCACACTTTTACAACTTTTGCATACTAGTGTTAATTGTCCAGTTATAGCTTTAGCCCATGAAGTCCCATCCTTCTTGTTTTTCCCCCTTCAGTCCATGTTGTTTATGCTCTTGGGCCTAAGATCTGGATTGGTCCTTGGTCCCCAGCTAGAGAAGGAATTGTTTTGTCTACCTACTCTGTGAAGAGAGCTTACCCAGACCCACACATTAAGCAGCACAGAGTCTGAAAAAATATAAAAGCTAAAACCTGAGGCATCAGACCACAATGCCATCCAGTAAACTTCTCACCCACAGAGTGGTCCATCTGTCAGATCCATGACTCTGCTGTTCACAGACAAGGATGCTGTACAGGACAGTACCAAATGCTCTGCACAAGTCAAGGTAGGTGATGTGAGTTACTCCTCCCTCATCTACCACCACTGTAATCCTGTTTCAGAAGGCCACCAAATTGGTCAGGCTTGATTTGCTCTCAATTAAGCCATGTTGGCTGCCATGAAAGATTGATATTACATGTCTTCATTTGTTTTTCTAAATCAGTGTATTGATATTATCCTGTAGGATCATTAGATTATAGGAATCGGGGATATTGAAGATGGAAGTTTAATGTACTTTATATACAAGATTGAAAACCCTAGCCTTAATTGATCAGTATCATAAGTGTATTTTTCCTTAAGAATTGCAAGTTATACAATTGAAAAATAAAAACTGCAAATACATGCCATTTTTGTGACTACTTTGGTAGGGACTATCTATGCATTACTTTTTCCTCCATGCTTTAGTCTTTCTCACTAAGACAGCATATATTTCAGCTGTAAAAGTTCAACAGCTTCAATTTAGCAAAACATGCTTCATTAATTTTTACAAACATTTCCACAATAAAAAAAGAAAGAAGTTTCCCTATTAATTACCCTGAGGATAGGAAGAAATTCTTGATCTGTTTTGACAGTGGTTAACTACAGATCAGAAAATGCTGTATTAAGCATAAGAAATAAACATGTGAAGGCAGGATGCAACCAGTAAAAGCCACATAAAGCTGACAGGTTCATAACCATAAAGTCAGAAAGAATCTGAATACTCAGGGGAAAATGCTGCATTTTTTAGCTGACCAGACAGGAAATAAGAA
>VYZP01030435.1:0-11506 GCA_013400635.1 Hypocryptadius cinnamomeus | reverse complement strand
AAAAAACAAAACAAAAAAAAACCCAAAAAAACTATCAGGGCCGGAACACCAGAATCTGTATTTCCTCTCTGGATAATGTGTTTCAGCAGCACATGCATTACTTCATGTGAACATACCTATGGCAAATACACTGGATCTTTAGAAACAATGCTTCCCAGTAAGTTTACATTGACACGTTAGCCTGCCTTTTCTACATATTAATGTGGTTGCCATTATCAACAGTGTCTGAGAACCCCATCAGTTAAAGTTCAATCATTGATAAAGTTCAAATGAATCTTGATGATTCTGTAATTCTCTGTAAAAATGTGGCATTTCACTTGGTCCATCTTGGACACTCTTAGGCATCACCTGGAGGAAAAAATTTTGTCTTCTGAAAGGCTTGCCTCATTGGGTTGGCTATTTTACTTCACTAACATTCGTTATGAATACCCTAGATCAGCACTCAGTTCCTGAGGCTGAGGTAATTAAAGTAAGACATGTTCAGTCAAAATCCTCTCATAATCATGCCAGGCTCAGGATGGTGTGACTCTGCTATACCACAGTCCTCAGAATATCCAGACAAAAAAGGATTAAGTGTCTGACTTCTACAGTGCAACAGAAGTCAGATACCTAAAAAAAAAAAAAAAACAAACAACCAAAAAACCCCAAACAAAAACCAAAAACAAACAACAAAAACAAAAAACACACAAAAACCCCCACACAAAACCAAAATCAAACCCATACAAATAAAACCCACCTCAACCTACCAACCAACCAAAAAACCCAACAAATACCCCAAAAAACAGACAGACAAACCAGCAAGCAAACAAACAAAATGGCTCTTGCAACTAAATTAGGATCCTAATCTAAAGATTCTTTCTTCTTCATGGATTTAGGAGATAAAACCAAACAGATAACTTTCAGCACAGGAATGCTTTGCTGTTGAGTGCAATAAGAATAGTAAAAAGAACTCGTGTAAAGGTCAAGTTTGAAAATCTGTAAGTAATTTTCTCCTTTACCTTATAATTTAGGATTATCACTTCTCAAAACGTTGAGGCCTAAAATCTCATAGCCTTGCAACATTTTCAATTTTGTTTGGCTATCTGTAAAATTCAAACAAACAAATTAGGAAAATTTGAAGGCAAAACATTCTCAATGTTTTGGATAAAGCATTTAATGCAAGCAAATTTTACACATGACATAATAAGAGGAAACAAAACCTGACCTTTCATAATTAAGAGAATTAATATCTTGACCACATAGAAGATTCTAATATTTTGACATTTAGCACCAACTTGAAGGGATTTTTCATTTTCCTACAGATGACACTTCTAAATTTTAAAGAATTCTATTGAAGAATGGCAATATCTGAAGATTATTTTAACATAATTCTGTTAATTTCATAAAATCACAGGAAGTCACGGGAGCTGGCAATACCGGAAATCCTGGCTTTTAATTTATATGAGAAGAAGAGTGTCTCTACCAAAACACAAAATATTCTGAGCTGAAAGGGACCCACTAGGATCATGAAGTCCAAATCTTTGTGAATGGCCAAGAGGATTCAATGGGGGATGGAACCCATGACTTTGGTGTTCTTAGCACCATACCAACAGCTTCCTATAAACTGATTGCTTTTTTCATGCTATGGGGGTGGAGGGGAAAAACAAAACTGAAATTTGCACACTTCAACAGATTTTTCTAGCTATTTCTCAGTACAAGTTCAATATCAGGACAAAGGAGCGAAATCACTTTCCCAAGAGGAGCAGTAGCATGGTACCTGCCATGTAAAAGGAAGATCAAAAATTATTTCAACATGTATGGATTTGAACAAACTCCTACACCTTCTATCTGAACAGTCCATATCCACAGGTTTGTTCAAAGATGCATAATCTTATTCATCCAGTAGTGTGCTGAATAATTTGTATCAAGACAACATTTTCCAAGGCAACTGGGAACTTCATTTATCAAACAATCCATCAGTGCAAGGGCCCAGGGTAGCCATGGACATAATCTCTTGTCCTCCTATCCTGCAGCATCTTTGACTCTCCTACCATGAATCTTTGTCATACACAGCAAATAATCTGTAGCCCATTGTGCATGGCAGTAAAAAATTTAGAAAAAATTGTGTGCTTTTCTAATGTAGGTGTCTGCTGTACAGCTGTCCCTAATTGAAAGGCACGAAGCAGGATGACTGACAGCTTAGATTATTCCTGCCTTTACTGTCGTTTGCACAAACCAACTGGCTACACAGAAGAAAAAAAAAGAAAAAAAAAAAAGCCACAAAAGAAATGGCACCCTAAAAATGTGATGCATTAGAGCAGAGACATCAACTTTTCAAAAATTTTTTTTCTGAAAATACCCTTTATTCACTTTTAAATAGAACTTAATATGAACGAGGTTGTGTGCCATGATGTCAATAGGAGGAAGGACAGGTCTTCACAGCCCAGGAGGGCTTATTCATGCTGCTGTTTCGATCTACTCCCCCCATTCAGCCTAAAATGGGAAGCACTCGGCTTCCCATCCATGTTTTCTTATCAGATCCAAAAACCTCTTCCATAACATTATTAGAAGCTTTCAAAGCAAGCCCAAGAGATACATTTACTCTTTCAAAATCGTAAAAATTGGAAAGAAAAGAGAATGATGGAGAAATAAAAGGAAAAAAGAAAAAACAAAGAAAAAAACAAAGGAACATTTCACTGTACTGCATTTACTGTTGGAGTCTGAAAGCTGTCTCATTAAACTAGAAGAAATTTTAATAAAGCAGCGTATTATACAAAAAACTTTTCTGATTTTAATTGTTTCATGTAGAACCTTAGAAAATTTCTTAAATTGTAAAACCTTATAAAATTTCTCCAATACTCTGTGATTTGTAGTGATCTTTTTTGTAACTTCTGTCTTTTAAAATAGATTTATTGATTCCCAAGCATATTGTATTTCTATACATATAAATTTTAAAAAATTAGGAAAGTAAAACTCAGTCTCTGTACTTCAAATACCGAAGGAAATCAAGGACATGGAAAGTAATTTAAATTAGCAATAAGAAGCATAGATGGAACAAGAAAGATAAAATATCTCAAAAATGCAAGGTTTTTTTTCTCTTTCCTGTTCTTACATTCTGAAACACCTATCACTCAAAGACAGAAAAAATTGGCAATAACTCATTTTTTACACTTTCAGACTACTTTTCTGAGAAGAGGAGGAGTCAGCAGAAGGTGAAAAAGCAAGGAAGATAGATGAGAGTAAAGAAGGAAAGAAAGAGGAATGAGGCAAAGGAGGGAAGTGGTGGAAGGAAGTGGTGGAAGGAAGTGGCGGAAGTGGCGGAAGTGGTGGAAGGAAGNAAAGAAAGAAAAAGAAAGAAAGACAAGTGTAAATTCTTCTGCTGTCCTTCATGGCTTATCTGCTGTGATTTACTGTTGTGATTGTTGACTAGCTGACCACTGATTTCAACGCAGGGGTATAGAAGAGACAGATTGACATGAGTTTCATTAAAATTCAAGAAACTCAACTCCACAGAGAGCATGACTAACTTCCTTATACATGACAAGAATCCCCACAGATGGTTCTTCACCCTTGCTAAAGGAATTAAGTCTACCAAAAGAATCCTTGTCTATAAGCAGCCAATTCCCCAAATCTACAGCCTCATCTGCACAGAAATTCTTTATACTGTCATTCTTAAGTACCTTAGGGTAGCAGTGAAAGACAGGGAGCCAACAGGGAGTGCTGACTGCTGCCTCCACTACCCCTCAAGCATGCTGGTGGCATAGGGATGATGGGATTATAAGGTAAACATAATAAAACACAGTACTAGGGCATTCAGTGGCCACAGTATATTTGCTTCCTTATCTTTTCCCTGTAAAATATGGGGATGAAATTCCTAGTACTGCAAAGTGCATGTGTGCAAAATTGGCAGTTATTAAACCATTAAAGCATCCCACAAATGAATACTAAATTTAGTTTTCTATACCAATTAACTTTCCCTTTTCATATAATTCCTTTTTTGTTGTTGTTGTTGATTGTTCTCTCACTCTCTACAATTTCCCATCAAATGTTGGAGTTTTCCTTCTCTGCTTGTCTGAAAGTCTGCTAATAGCTCGATACATTGTGTCACTAAGGATAAAGAAGAAAAAGCTTAATTTCACTTAAAAAAAAAAACAACTCTCCTGTCCTGTTTTTCTGTCAATCAAACCAGCAGTAATTAAAGAGCAGGATAACAAAGCTTTCAGCTGAAGACTACAAGAAGAAATATTTTAAAGGCACAACAGGATAAGAAAAATAAATAAATAAAAGCTTTTTCTATGTTAAAAGTGAGAAAACTGTTCTGATGAACATTTTAAACATTTGCTAATAAGCAGGGACTTTTGAAATACATGCATTTTTGAAAGTCTGAAACCTTCATCTCTTGGAACCTAACAATCCTTTTGCAAAAATCAAATTTGGTTCCTATCATATCAGACATGGTCTCTGAGAGTTCAGTGAGAACCCTCAGCTCCATGTCACTCAGAGCATTATGAACAGACATCATGCAAAAGCTGTTGATTTCATAATCACAATTTCATTTGACATAAGAAAGGAGAATCAATGTCTTATTCATATAAAATTATGAAAAACAATGAACATGTCCACTCTTTCAAGAAATATCAACAGCTCTCAGTAGAGACAATCAATATAGGTCAGCTACAAACTTCTGGGTCAATGAACTTAATATAAGACTATCCACTCTGTTCAAAGAGAAGAAAAGGGCACAAAAATTACATGGGAATCTTTCGATGTTAGATGACTGCACAGTATCAAGGATATTGAAGTAAGATGGAAAAATTCACCGCACTGCTTAGAAAATGTCCTTTCTACCAGTTTATCATCTCCAGATAACATCCAGCTGAATTCTCAGCACTGAGGGAGAAGAAAAAACTCATACAAAAAGATTTTCCCCCTCAGACCATTTTTTTTTTCTGGAATTTTGCATGTTCAACTCAGCAATTTTTACTACAGAATCCTCAGAAGAGATATTGACCTGTGGCTGCAAAAACACAGCTCTCTGGCATGGATGATTCCTCTGTCATGGGGGTCTGCCATCAGAGAAAAAGTGTGACTGCAAGTATGGATGGTGCAAAGCAGAATAAGGCAATATGACTGATTGGCTAGAAAGTCTTACAGAGCTGACTGAGAAATGGCCAAATAATTCCTTATCCATACAACAGGAAGTCCAGCTTCTTCCTTAGGGAGAGGGCCAAGGGCTATGAGCCAAATCCAAGACTACCACCTCTGCTTCCTTTTGCTGTGGCAGGGAAATGTTGTGTCCCTGTTACTATCTAAATTCAAACTCAGTTTTAGAAAACTAGTGATTACAGCAGTGAAGAATATATGAGTGGAAAGTGCCTTCATGCAGCCCTAGAAAATTTGTCCAGAAAAAGAAATCTCCTTTGTCCCCTTTGTATCTATTACCTTTCTTATCAATGTTTTGAATTTGTCCTTTCAAACATTTTTGCTAGATTTTTAGTATGCTGCTTCCTAAAGAAATTGCCCTTGGATGAAAACATCCTTTCACCATTCTTTGTCAGGCACTCCCTATCAGCACACTGTGGATTCAGGGAGGTCCTTTGCACAGGCAAGGAAGCCACACCACCTTCAAGAAACACGTGAAGGATATTAGCGCTGGATTCTAAATCAACTACCCTGCCATCTCTGTCCTCTGGAGAACATTCATCCAGTCTGCTTGGCCTTCAGGCCATGCATCCTGCTGCAGTCAGCCACTATGGAAAAGCAAAACTCTTAAACTAAGTGTAAGAAGGTAATTTGGTCAAAAATTACAAAGGTTATGCAGAAGATGGTCTGTCTTGGAAAACCCTCCTCGTTTTCCCCTGTGTTGTGTCCTCACTCTTTAGACTCACTTCTTGTCCTCTAAATCATCATTGCCTTCAATGAGGCATCCTGTTTAGAATCATGGTGAATACAGACTGTGTGGCCCATCATCCTTTCCTAAGGGAGTCTTTTCAGTCTCCAGAAGGCACCTGGGATGGAATCAATGCATGCTCTGAAAGCTATTGCAAGGCTCCCTAGTGAAGAAGGCTCTCTTTCCAAGTCTTTAATTAATTTTTGAGAAAAAAACCCCTATATTCTCAGTAGACATCATTCCCATTGAGATTAAAATTTAACACATTGATTCACATTGTCCCTGAATTCATCTTTCTCCAATTTGAATGGAGCTTTTTGTGTCTCCATAATGTCAGGTGACAATAAACTCTAGGGTTTTAATGCTGTTTAACTAGAGCAATGTCACTTTTTCAAAAACAAAGTACTTATTTTTTTTAAAAAGGCAAAAAAATATGCTTAATCCCTCTGAGAAATCCAGAAAGTACATGTGTTTCTGAGCTGCTTTTCTTCAATCTTGCTCCCCACTGTGCTACCCCTTCTTCTTACTTGTAACAGACTGAACAGAAACATCATATGTCACATATTCATAATTCTTTCCCCTTCTTATGAGATGTTTGTCTGCTTTCTTTTCTTCCTGGAAACCTACTTTGTCTGTACTTGTGTTTCAAGATCCCAGATATCTGCATACTTCACTCCCTGCTTTATCCAACCAGCTCTTCCAAAAAAACATTGCAGTGAGTCATACTCCTTTGCTGTCAGAGAAGGTCTGATATTGCCTCCACTGAGAGAATTTCACCAGCCCCAGAGATCAGGAGCCACCAGCACGTGAAAAAGCAACCCTCCTCCCTCTGCAACACAGCCTTTTAGCAGAACAGAGCAGAACAGAGTGCTAACATAGAAACTTACAGCAAACCCGAACAAGCAAACAAAACAGATGCCATCTGCCACAGTCTGGAGAGCATATTCCCTGCCAGCCTTGATTCAAGACAGCCAGAATCCATTCAACTTAAAGGCTATAAAGGAGTTTTTTATCAAGTCATGCTATGTCAGTGTTTTCTTTGTAGGGAAAAACAAAACAAACCAAACCAAAACAAACTCAGCTGATAGGATCAATATCTATTTATTTTCATATTTTTAAAGGCCTTTCCTTGCTGTTTTCATTTGAGAATGCTGTGCATAAGTACTGAATCTTCTACCCAATAACAGAAACTGAGGTCTCAAAGAGGGTCAAAACTTATGCTGTGAGTTTTTATTATTTATCCCAAATAAACTTATTCCTTTCTTCAACCTTCTGAGAAAATAATAATTAAAAAAAAAAAAAAAAACCAAACAAAACCCAACTCATGTATGCATATATGTTGAAGTTTTATGTATCTTTATCTCCATACCAGGTTAATTTTTGCTATCACATATGTCTAGTTTGGGGTACAGAAATGAGGTTCATTTGTACAAAGAAATATACTAAAACAGAGAAAATTTTCAATTATTCAGTTGACTGGATCTGTTCTTGAAAGTACGGGTCGAGGAAAAGTGTTATCTGAGATGTTTCATATAGCAAGCATTCTCCAAAATATAAGCACGATATATTAATTTTTGCAGTAAAACAAATGTTCAGATTTGTATTGGACATTTTCTTGAGTGTCTAATAACAGAAGATTTTGTCATCTAGTCTTTGCTACTTCGGTCCAAAAAGGAATTAGTACCACTAGAAAATAATATTGTAATGCAACATGACACAAATAAAGCCTCAGCAGTTGTGCGAAGATCATCATACATCACACCGTAGTGACTACAAAAGGCAGGAAGAAGTATAAAACTAAATTTAAAGTGATGGTTAATACAACTTCTCTTTCCAACAGCATTTTAATAAGAAAGACTGGAATTCCATAGTGGAAATCTTATATTGAATCTTTGGTGGCTTATAGCTGCCTATTTGCACATAAAGTTTCGTCCTCTGACACTGGAAAAAGCAAATAGCAGCTAGCACTTCTGGAGAGTCCTCTTCTGAATTAATGATCATCAGCAATGACAGTCCAATAACTGTAAATGATATCAGAATGTTTTGACTGTCTCACAACAAGGCACACTCATGAGTGAGAAGAAAAGGTCTCCCTTTTTTCTCCCCTTACTGGCAATATCACAAGAAGAACTCATTCCTCATCACAGTGTGGGATATGTCCACCTATCACCACTGGTACCACCAACTCAACTGCATTCTTCCCTAAATAATAGCCCATGTCTCTCACAATTCACTTCAAAACAGAAACAAAAACAGAAGCAAAACCAAAACCAAAAACCTCAAGAAAACACCACATCAGAATATGCCTAAAATCTTACATTTTCAAAGGATGCAGCAAGTCCAAAATTAAAAGGTGTCTGAATACAATTCACTAAATGGTGTCTAAGGAAATTACCAAAATGTTACTAGTACTCCAACCAGAATGTTTGTTGAATATTCTTCAATAATGCAGGATGTCTGTGTAGTTCTTATATATTTTCGGAGTAGAGCAGTTAGTGCTTTGAATGTCAGCAACTTTTCTCTTTTAATGGAGAGTCCTGAATCCAGCCTGATGTATTAGCTGAGATGATAGCAGTCATACTTGCATCAGGACATGAACCTGCAGGACAATTAAAAAAAAAAATTTAAAAAATATTTGAATTAACCTTATCTAATGAAGGATTTTTGTATAAAAGCTGCTTGCTTAGAGTTACCAATAGAAAATCAGCATTTTCCTCAGCAGCACCACTTACTAAATTTTTACACTCTCTGTATGCTCTTGGGACGCTTATAAATACTATAAAAAAAGGCTATGAATGGCTGAAAGTAATCCCAGATGATTCAAAAAAATTAATAGGATAAGAAATGTACTGGTATAAATACTTTGTGTTTGCTAGTACCTGGGTTTAGGATTATTTCAAGTTTTCTAAGTAAAATAAGTAATATCCAATACACATCAGTATGAAAATTTAGTTGGAGAAACATAAATGTAGCTAGTATTAATAGTTTAATTAATTAAAAATTATATTTTCTTTTTCCAATGACAGCCTCAATCAACAAGTGGGAATGGCACTTTGGTGGGTGAAGCAAAGGATTATCTTTCTTATCCACTATTAACTTGCTAAATCAATACAGGAAAATTGCTTAGGCAAACATTTTCAAAGTTAGGTGAATAAAGCAAGGCAGTAAAGTAGACGCAGCTATAAGACCAACGAGATACAAGGAGAACTTGAATCACCTAAAAAATAATTCTGCTTCATACTGTCCTATTCCAGAGCTGTGCATACTCAGATAATCTCAGCACAAAAATGGTGGTAGACAGGGGGTTGAATCAGAAACAATAAGATCAAGGGGACAAACTTGTTTTGTAACTCACACCATGCTGAATCACAGGTTTCTGTTCCTGAATGGTGGTATATTGATTTTATGTAAGAAAATATCAGAGTAAGATCCATGAAACACACCGACTAATTTTTTGCTCAAAAATATTTAATCATACTTTTAAAATTATGTGTCTTAGCTCTTTTTTAGTTCCAGGAAGCCATTCAAGAGATAACTCTTCAGAAAGTACAATCCCTTTTTCCTGAAAATCCAAGTCTGAGCCTTCAGAAATCACAACATCTCAAGTCACTAAGCTCCTGCAGTACATTTTGTAAAGATGAGAGTTGATTATAATTGCCCTTGGAGGGAGTGATTTCTGAGTCAGAGAAACACTGCACTATCTATGACTATGAAGAGTTTATTTTCTTTTAATTTAGTTTGGGGTAGAAGGAAATAAAAGGGGGGTGAGTGCTGCAGCAGTTTGGATGAATATAATAAAAGATCATATCGTAAAACATCTGTTAAGAACATGTGTTGGAACTCCAGGGTATACACTGAAACTAGTCAGTAATATCTGTGAGTGAATGAAAGAATGAATAAATAAGTGTATAAAATCATGATTCCTTCCATCATCCCTCCCCTATGGAGCCCGCAAGGATTTTTTAAGTCTTGTCAAGGATAGAGGAACCTAACATCTCTGCAGCTGTTATTCAGTACAGCATCTTCACATTGACAGATCTATCAAACTAGAGAGGAGTTCAAGACTAAAGAAAATACAAAAGGCCACTGTAAAAGAGAAACCATGGCCCAGAGAACTTTTGTCAGTGAGAAAAGGCAGGAGAAAAAATGAAAAGTTCAGAGAAATTAAGCGACCTGTTCTAGAATGCCAGAGGTGGGAATTAAGCCAGAGCTCAATGGTTTCTCTCTATTAGAGAATGCATTTCAGTAAATAGTTTGTACTACTCTCTGAGAGTACAAATTTGTGCTATTGTTTGTAGACCTCAGTTTGCTGTTCCAGAACTACCTCATGGACCCTGGTACATCTCCATTCCAGAGAGTCAGAGGCAGTATTTTTTATCATTAAAGAAACCCACTGCACTACTTATGGATTCCAATGCCCTGCTGGGTGCACCTCACTTTCCATCATTTTGCTGCCTTATCAAAAATTACTTTTTCTACTTGTCATATATTAGAGAACTTCTCATTAATGAATGACAGGCATGTAAGTAGACAGGGATGAAAAAAGCAATTTCCAGGAACTGTAAAAAATGCTATGAGGTCCTGCAGGAAGCCTGTAGCAGCTACAGGAAGAGAGCCAAGATACCCAAAATCAGCTAGATATTGTTTTAGCCAAGCTTTAGCCAACAACCCATTCTTCCTCTTTTAGAAACAGGTGGCTGCAGTTAAAAGCAATACAACCCCAATCACTTACAAGCTAGTTATCTTTAAATTGTTTCCTTGAAAATTGGATGATGATGATGAGATATTTTCTATGTGTCTTTCCCTCTGAATTTCTGCTCAGTGTTTCTCCTTACAGGCATGTTGCAATAGCTGCTGGCTAAAAGAAGTAGCCGAGGGAATGCAGGCATTCTCAGTTCTCATTAGGATATTGGAAAAAAGTATTATCCTCTGTCTTTATAATTATAGTGCTGGGGGGATATTATGGCAGCTAACTGTAAAGGTAAGAAAAAATATTTTGTCACATTCCTTTCTCCACTACGTGGATGGCATTGTGGAAAATATCAACAAACCATGTAAATAGGGCTTTATGAACTCCCTAAAACAGGGACATCAATGCCTTGAGAGGAAGCACACAAAAATAAGCAATTCAAAATTAAGTAAACTTTGGGTAAAATGACATCTACCTTGACACCAATTCAGGTGTAGAAAGTCTTAGTGAAAAGGATTCATCAACATAGTAATTTAAATCTCCAAAGTTTTCAAATTGTTTCCTCATCTTCTATGCCACAATTCCTGTACTGTGAGTACACATGAAGCTAAATAGAGAGTAATTGTAGCACAGTTGTGGTTTTTGACCTGTAATATAGAAGCAAGCACAAAGAGAAAACAACTAATCAAAAGTCAACTACTCACTTGAAGCTCCGTAACTTGGAAGATTTCAGTCTTATGCTGTAGCCCACAGTCCCCCACTCACCCTCTCCCCTATGAGTTTTCTCCTTAGTGCTTCAGTATGCTTTCTATATTATCTGCATTTCAAAATTTAAGACCACAATAGGTTAATTTTAAACTGGATCTAATTAATGAGACAACTAACTGAAAAATCAATTATCAGTTTTGAATATTAGTTTGAGGATAGGTGTTCATTTCCCACATTTT
>VYZP01030433.1:1406-31971 GCA_013400635.1 Hypocryptadius cinnamomeus | reverse complement strand
AATTTTCAACAAACATTAACAGTAATATCAGATATTTTTTCCCATGGATTATAAATTCCTGTTTTTTTCCTGTAACTCTAACTACCTATAACATTTTCTTGCAATCTTCCCATCTAATTGCCTTCCTGTAATTAAATATAAAATTTTCCCCACGTGAATTATCACTAGGACCTAATCCCAGATCCCCAAATCCCATAGTAAAGATCTGTTCTGTACAAGCTGACACAACAGTAGTCAATTCATTGAGCACAGACACATCTTTTCCATGAAGGCATTTAGTATCTTTGCTAAAACTGTCTCACTAGCAATTTCAGCTAATAAGAAAATGAAGTTAGCACAAAGCTCCTGAAAATAAATTCTGCAGAAGACATCCCTCTGCTTTAATAGAGATTGAATGCAGGCCATTTCTCTTTCCCTGTGTCCCAAACAACACATCAAAACAAGGTTTAGCAAGTGAGCTACGTTTCACAACACCCTTGCATCAGAGGTGGACTTGGCAGCATAAATGCACTAGAGAGAGGAAAGCTGGTTGTTTGGGGTTTGAGGTTTTTTTCTTTTCTGTCCAGCCTGTCCCAGTACTTTAGGATTACCCAAGATTACTCCATTATCTCACTTGGGTCTCCATTATCTCTCTTGGGTCTCCAATGGCTGTTAACCCTCCATGTTGCCTAAGTGCCAACACCAGAGACCTTTTCCCCTGCCCCTTAAACTCAGGTTGCAGAAGTGCTGGGGAGCACTGTTGTTAATTCCTGGCATATCCCACCCAAGTTTGACTCAAACACCATGAAATCACAGGTGGGAGAGAGGGAGACAGGTGCTTTTAAAAACAGGTATTCCAAGTTCTCTTTAATAAAGCAAGGGGGAAAGAGCTGGAGACATCACTCAGAGCAGGTCATCCATATAGTGATTTCCCCCCATTTTTCAGTTTGTTTAATGGTTTCAAAGCTACTGTTTTCTCAAGTGCAGTGGTGGTTAAATAGTGCATGGAAAATGTTATTTTACTTGAAATTTTCTGCGCGTCTTTCTAAGTTCCTCCTGTGCTCTTTGGTAGGAGTAACTGCAGGCCAGGTATCAGCATGTTTGGTGTGGCTCATGGAGATACACCCCAGAAAATGTGGCCCATAAAACTCCTTCTCAGATTTCTCAGCTTCTCTGCCCAAGAATATTAGAAATGTGACACTTGAAATCCATTTTCCCTAAACATTTGGTCTCTTCAAGCGCCTTCACACAATGTATGTGGCAGGCAGATGCAACGGGGACACAAACATGGCTGAGACAAATGCTTCCCCATTCAACAGAGGACGTGTGGATTTTTTCTTGTTTACTGCTGCTAGACAGCTCCATACACTGCTGGTAATGACTGTATCTGGGTTTTTTGTGGGTATTTTGTGCTTACATCTTACCCAGTAGCTTTGTTCATGGAAATAAAAGTATTCTTAACAGCTTGATAAACTTCCTTTGCTTTAACTTGGAAAGTCTGAATTCAGTTCCCAAAGACCTCAGTGGTAGCCGGATTAAGGTCTGTGGCAAAATCTTTTACCTCTTACCACACTGCCACTGCAGCAGATGCTGAATTTCCTTTTAATGATTGGTTAATTTCTCCTTTTGTGATTGCAATGTACCAAAAAGTCCTACATTTCTTCCCATATGTACAGTTTTAATGAGTTTCTGCATCCAAAGAGACCCAGACCTTCTGCTCCTTCTACAGTCTCTAGCCATTTTGGAGCCCCAAAGCTTCAGCCTCCACAGGAGTTGTTGTGCACCAAAGAGCTCTCTGTGCCTCTCAAGGAGATTGGGGGCATTTCTCGCTCGTTTTTTCACATACTCCATCTCTGGAGTGTGTTTATTCTCCCTTATGACTATCTTGCCTAGCCAAATCATAGCTCTGGGTAGAACTGCAAACAAGGACAGCATGTCCTCTTACAGCCCAAGGGGGAAGAGGAGCGACAAGGACTTTACAGGTAATGTTTTTGTATGAAATGGATGAAATGTAAAAAATTACCTTAGCTAGCAGCCATTTTCAGTTTGATAAGTAGGTACAGTTATCCCCAGGACATCAGGTTAGTAGAAATAGCTTAAAAATAAATAGAACTATGCTATTTCTTCCCTCATAAAGAGCTTTGCCAGTCTTTGTTTTCCTGTCTTTCTTTGCTTCTCTTCAAACCCATTAGTTTGATATCTTTGAAGATCTTTTTAAAAACAGTCTTCTATTTCGAAAAACCATGTCAAATTGAGAAGGAGGCTCCCCAGAAATAGAGCACTGTTTCTACAGAAATAACTCTGATTGATGAATTCTACATAAATCACAGAATAAAAATCTTTTAAGATAATTAGAATGCCAAGGGATGGCAGCTCATCTGCTGAATTTAATAATTACATTTAAGGGCCCTAATGTTCATTGGGAAGATAATCTTCACATGCTTCGTGGTGGTGTTCCATAAGATATCCAAGTCAAATGTGCTCGTGTTTGTTATTCTTTTCAGAACATGGTGGTTAATTTAACTCGTTTGATATGTGCTGAAGTACCTGAAGTGCCTTCAGGCACTCCAAAGATTTCTACCCTCTGATAATAAGACAAGAGAGAAAGCATCATGATATTTACAAATTGTGAAACTAATCATAGCCAGATATGGTTACTGAATGGATTCTCATAAAGTTACTCTGGATTTATGCCTCTAGAGGTTAAAAAGCAAACTATAACTTTCAGACAAACTTGCCATCATAAATGGCAATATTGCTTTGAGCAGAGCAGTTAGAATCTGTATTTTGGGTTTGCTCTGTTTTACAACACCTTTAATGAACAGCATGTAACCACAGGCAGCTGTAGATCTAGTCTCATAAACCATGCCAAAATAATTAAAAGAAAAAAAGAAAAATGCACATGTTCCTAAGTTTTGTCATTTTCCCACCACTGGAAAAAAGATTTTTAAAACAAGACCTCCATAATATTTTGAATGTTCAAATGCAGGGCTGAAACAGAAGCTGTAAGCACTCACCATGCCTCAAGATGAAGTGAAAATTTTCCATTCAAATCAGAAGGAAAAAAAAACTAATAGGAAAAGCAATTTCCTTCTCTGTTTCTGTAAATTAATTTTAGAGATTGGCAAAACCCATAAAATTCAGATTCAGATATAAACCTGGGATCATGTGGCTCAAAATGTAACTGGATAATGTATCCAGACCACCACAGTTGCTGTCAAAAAGGTAATAACTGGTTAGTGGGCAAAGTCCCCTATCTCACAGCATATTTCCTGATAACACTACATCTTATATCCTGTGTTGATGCATCACACATATAACACCTTAGGACCCTGTGACAGGTATAACATTTTTTTTTTTTTTTAAACAAGTACGTAATTGGGATAATAATTTTCATTAAAAAGTTTGAGCCCCATTTATGGAATCTTCTACAAATCCATTTCACTTAGTGAAAGACAAATTCTACTTAAAAATCCAGCAAGAAAGGATATTTAAATACAGCGACTCACCTAAAATATGACCCAAATCCCAGTCTTTATGTTGTCAAGTTCCTGACAATTCCAGTTTAGTCTGGGACTAAAAACAGAAGCAGACAAATATTTAAATACATGAGCTTTTACAGAAAGCATTCATACTGGACAAAAAGGACAACATGAAATGGATATAGTAATATTTTTCATTTTAGGAAAAAGGAGTTTATTAAAGACTATCATTCAGCTAATCTAATGTGTTGCCAATATTTGTTATTTGATACCAAGGAAATAAAGAGACTCAATGAAGCAACTTGGATGATGACAAGGAATAGGGAGCTAGGTCCTAGACACTCATATTGCCTCCTAAATCATAACAGTTCCTACATTGTTTAAAATATAAATTACACAAAATGGTCAAATACAGCTTTAATTCTCAGTCTAATGATTACATTGGTCAATTTCCAAGACCACAGCTAAAGGCCATGAGAACTTTTTAAACATTTTCCCAGCCATATACATATTGTCCTGAGAATAAAAAAAAAAAAAAAAAGGCGAGCAACCAAGAAAGAAAAAGAGCAGAAACCATATAAAAAGCACAATTGTGCAATAAAACATTCAACAGGGAGTTACTGCCCTGCAAGTGAGCTTTGAAATTACCAGGAGACATGAAAATTTAGATTCAGCATCCCACTGAATTTTCATGATCATTTTGGAAGGTAGAAGGGACCACATAAAGTTGGACGTCCTTACAATAGGTTTCAGGAGTTTCAGGTTTCTTCCTTTCTTTTTCCCCCCACTTTTTTTTGTGTGAAACAGACTGTTCATAGAAAATTATTTCAAGAGCTTTCCCTTCATTTTCCTGTGCAGAGCTACAACAGAGTGCTATTAGCATCTGGTTCTGCATATGCCTACAAGCTCATTCATTTCAAGCCACTTTCAAAATCAGGGCCTTGACATGTGATAATTCCCTAAAAAAGTCTGATATGGATGGAGTTTTTTTCTTAGAATGTACTTGAAATTTCAAAACACTCCTGACTCCTTGCAAGTCTCCTCTCAAGAGACTAACCTTCTGGGGAATCATTTCTCATAGTGTTCCAATAAAGAAGCAGCCTGACAAATGCTTAGTATGATGAAAAAAAAACCCTGAAAGACATCAAAATAAAATATGAATATAAATTTACAAGCTGTATTAGTCATAATTAGCCAGTCAGGAGAAGTAGCAGTGTATAAAGTTCTGCTATGTAAAAAGAATTGTATATTTTAGCAATTCTTTAGGAAGGTACTGAACTTTCCTTGCGATTAATTATTCATCCATAAAACTTTACTTATTTCCTCCTCAAATTACTGCAGAACTTTCTTTTCCTCAGTGAGATCAGGAGTGTAATCACATGCATGTATACAGAGCACAGACAAAAACACATACCCATCAAAAAAGCCACATCAGATACCACCCCCAACTTTCCCCAGTTGTACATTTGATGCTTGCTGGTGCCATTAAGCAAACACAAAACAACAGCAAGCGCATTCTGTTGAAATGTTTAGCTAAATGGAACCAAAACAGTCACAGTTCACAATTTCATAAATACATTAATTAGAAGTGTCTCCAAATAGCATGTGATTTTGAATTATTAACATAAAACACTGCATTATAAATGACTGCAAATTGCATTCCTTAGTGCTCTCCATGCTTAATTTATTATGCTGTAGGAAAATTTGCAAATTACTTCACTGTTTTATATTTAATGGATAGTTTTATATGTATATTGTTTCATTAAGATAAAATTAAACCACTGTGTACGTATTATATGCCTTTCCAGTGACATAAATGTCACTAGAGACCCTCTGACTTTGTCAGAAGGGGAGTGTGCTTTCTGTCATCTCCTGGATGTAATAAAGTGGTGAAGAGAAGTTTTGAGTTTCTGCCCTTTCCATGCCCATCCATAATCCCTTCTTCCAGACAGCCCATTTCCAAAGTTTGCATATGGCACTGCTGAAGTTTCCTGCATTTTGAAAGTATGGAGGGGGGTGGTGAAGCCAGGGCTGCTCCATGTTTGAAAGCAAAGGAGTTTTTCCAGCAGTGGCCTCTGCTGCTAGGGCAATGCAGGTGCCGTGCCACCCATGTTCTGTGGGTGAAAACGGAGGTGGCAAGCCAGGTGGTCCTCCTGTCCTGAACCCCACAAGCACAGATACCTCTGGAAAACCACTTCAGTCTCCCAGGCGGAGGAAAAAATGGCTGGCATGGGCTGGCTTGCTATATTACCAAGGTTTTTACTGTCATATCTTCCTGCAGCAGGGAAAGGATGGAAACAAAGCATATTAGGAAATGCTGGTGATGCTAGGTGGGGATATGTGCCAGGAGAAACACTGGGGAGGGAAGGTGAAGGACACCATGTATGAACGGAAAATTCATTAAATATGTAAATACAAAGACATCCATCTTTGACAACTTCTTTGCATGCTGTCTGTTCTTAGCCATTTGTCTTCCCTATTTGTAAATTCCTCAGAAGAGGAACTGCCTCTAACCATGCGCTCTTTGAGTGCCTGTTACAATGGGGACTCAACTTCCCTGAAAACCTGAAATGCAAATAGACCGTAAATAATAGATATTATTTATGATACATAAATAAATAGCATTGGGCCATGAAAATGCGTCCTAGACGTGTTTAAAGAGTCTGTTTGATTCCCTGTTTTCTGAGAACTAATAACATTTCTTTGGTGGATGTCATAGATATTTCTTTGAACTCACTTTTAGGCCTTTTCAAAAGATAGCAAAGGTACTGGTTACCTGAGTGCATGGTTCAGTGTAGTTTTCAGAGGTGCTTTTGTTTAATAAAAATATAGCACAATAAAATACTGCAGTATGGGTAGGAGGTGGAGAGATGGCCTATTTGGGAAATCTAAAAATTCTGCTGTAAGTTGAAATTGTATTAATGAAATTGAAGCTACAAGACGATTCGTGCAAGAGAGAGAGAGAGAGACAGCCCTCTGAGCTATTCTTTTCAAGTAATGAAGATGAGACTGTGTCAGAGATTGAGGTGTCAAAACTGGAAGTGCTGGAACAAATTCACAAATTAAAGAGCAACAAGTCACCATGACCAGATGGCATACATCTGAGAGCTCTGAAGGAACTTAAGAATTAAGTGGTTGAGCTGCTAACAGAAAAATATGCAGCCTTTCATTAAACTGCTACCATGCCAGAGGACAGGAGGTAACAAATACCTCGTCTCACAAAATCTGGAAGGTGTGTTCCTGCAAGCTTGATTAAAGCTGCAGATTGCTTTTCTCTTTTACTCATCCTGGCTTCAGAGTGAAGTTGGGCACACCCAGCAAAGAGAGCTGCCCTCAGCTGACAGGAGCCCCTGGCGAAAGCCAGCACAAGCATTTTGCTGACTCAGCATCCAGTGCTGACCATTAACCTGGCTATTGCTGGGGGCCTCGCAAGGACTGACTTCAGTGATAATTAAAAAACAGCTGCCCTAATTACCCCCTGCCTTCTTAACAGCATTTATATTTCACAAGTCCCTCTTCCTGGCAGTATTTTCAGGATAGTTTAACTCTTTCCTGGGCACATTTATGAATGTGATGAGAGGACAAAGCTATCACCTTACCAACCCAGGAATATCCTTCTGGTTTTATCTTCCACTTCTATTTCCTTATGATCCAGACAAAAAAGCTCTTTGTGGTAACATTCAGAGGAGAAAGCACAGAGAGGAAAATAATAGTTCTACCTGTGCAGCACATACCGTGTATTTGCATCGTTGTGTAGATTTTTAGGTGTGTGTTTGATCACCTAGTGCTGTAGAGCACAGCTGCTGTGCTGCTCCTCAGTGTGCACACCAGCACAGAGCCCAGCTGATGCACAGCAGGCCGTGCAGCCTCAGGTACACCCCACATCCACGGATCATCAGTGCAGGGCATCAGCAGAGCACCCCTGCCTTTTCCTGCCAGGTGTGCATGCAGACAGATCTCGCCTCCCCAAAGGCAAGGCTGGGGGGTGCAGAGATCTCTGATCACATCTTCTGGGTGTGACAGAACAGAGAGTTTTTGCATTATTATGCTCACATCAGGTTGACTACAGTATATCTTCCTGCTAGATGCTTAGGCTGTGACAGACAATTTCAAGATTTAGGTAAGTCATCTGTACCAGTGAAGGTCTCTACCAGTCACTGGTACTATTAAAAATATGTCTCTCTTCCAGAGGGAATACACTCGACCTTCATGCCCAGACACTTTTTGTGTTCTTACAGTTAATGAAGGCCCTCGGGAAACAAGTTATCTCTTTGAAGATTACAAATAGATTTCAAACTATCAAAACAAGAGCTGTGGGAGAGCAGCTTAGCCATCCCTCCCAAAAAAACCATATTAAAAAAAAATAGAGAAAAAAAGAAGATGGGGTTCTTCTGCAGCAGAATCTGCACCTTGTAAAATCTTTCATGTGTGACAACTAGAGACTCTCCCGCCATTTCAAAATATTCAGAACTGGAGAAATGTTATCTAGGATACACAGAAAAGGAGGGGGAATATCTGCTTGAGAATAACCAGACACTTGGCGCTTCAGACACATATTTCCAAACTGTAAGAATGAGACTTACATTGCTACTTCTAGTGAGCACCACAAGCTATTATTCAGTGTGAAAGAAGCTCTTTTTCTAGTTTGGATAAGTTGAAAATAAAACATACACACATGCAGGAGGTTTGAGTTTTTAAAAAGTATTTTTCCCACAAATTAAACACTGTGTAAGAGAAAACTACTGGCCACGAGCGCTCTTGATTATTTAGAGGCTTCATAGCATCCTGAAACCATTTCTCTTGCATCAGAGGACAGCTGTAAAGCAGATGTTAAGAACCCCTGATTCAGATACACAGGCTGGAGGCCAGCTCTTACCTTGTCAGTGTTGTTCAGCCTGAACAGTTGGTCAGTGTTGTTCAGGCTGTTGTCCAGCCTTCACTGGAAGAACCAGTGCTTGAGGACTCCTCACTGAATGCAGGAGCTTGAGGTGTGTGGAATTTTTTCTCTGAATTGGGCAGTCTAGAGAGCAAACCCTTTTCATCTGCAGACGCAGCAGGGAAGTGTTGGTTGCATCATCTGTACACTATAACAATTTTGGGATTATGATGCTTTTTAACCCTGGATCATTCCTAGCTAGAGTTGATACATTAGCACAAAGATGGAGGAAGACTGCTGCTGTCTTCTGACAACAGCTGACAAACCTGCTTTCTTCTTCCAGTGCATATATACTCATATTTTAAATGAAAACATGGACATTTGTTCAGAAAAAAAGAATAACAAAGAGCAGTTTAAACTTTGACTGAATTTCTTGGTATTCTTAAAATAAACATCTGTGAGTGAACAGCAGGGGATGAGGAGAAGTCCAAATCCCACTAGTAGCAGTTTGAGTGGGCTGGACAAGACCATTGTCTTTCATGTTTTCTCCCTCTGGTGGATCTGCTGGAGAAGAAGGTCTATTTTTCCTGATATCTCGAAAGTCTTTGCTTTTCTTTCACGGTTACCAAGGGGCCATTTCTCCCTCATCTTTACGTCAGTTTCCACCTTCAGAAAGGCAAGTTTAAGCAGATACATCAAAGTTCTCTGGATGGTCAAAGCCACTCAGTCTTCTCCCAGAATGGACAATCCCAGGTTTTAGGTCATGATGGAAAGTCCCATCATGAGTGACTTTTGTATTTTCAAAATCTGTCGGAGGAACCGCAAACAGATGTTCTTGCAGAAGTGTGGAAAACAGGATATGTGTGGGAGTCCTTGCTGGGACAAATGGTGGCAGTCCTGTGGGTTAAGTAATGGCCATAGGCCTTACACTCAGCAGAAACCATCAGTTTAAAAATATCTAACCCTCCCAACTTATTCCCTGTGCATTCCTTTCATGGCAGTCACATCCTTATCCTAAATCGGGCAATAAATATGGGCAAATTCACAACTTGCTCTAGTGACTTATAACCTAGAATTCTATGCAAGCTGCTTTTATGTTTTATCACAAGTGAATTCCATGCATGATTATGAAAACCCAAGTTTTCCCATGCTTGAGCCAAATCAAGGCCTATGCCAACATTTTTGCAGTCCCTAGGCTGGAGCAGTGCAACTTCTTCTTCGTGAAGCCATCACTGGAAAACTCCACTGGGTTCAGAAAATAGACATCTTTTAAATACGCTGCAGTGGTCACCGGCTGCTTTCAAACAAACATGGTGCTGACCAATACCGACAGATCCCTCCATGTCAGGGACCCACTTCACAAAGAGACAGACATTTTCTTTACATCCCTTGCAGCCACTGAGCCCTCTGGGCTTCCTGCAGACCTTGATGCTCTCCCAGGAGACAGTCCCAGCCACTTGCCATCTCTCTGGCTGCATCTGTTGGATGTTTCATAGTCACTTCCATCTCTACACTCTTGGAACAACCAGAAGCTCAATTTGATAAGCTTCGAGTTGGCCTGAAAAATGCAACTCTTTTTCAAATCTCTAATTGGCTTTTGGCAAAATTTACCTCAGGCTCTTTTTCTATGACATCTTTACTGTTAGCATTATTTTCTTCTGGTTGAAATGATAGGCAGGCAAGTGACACAAATGTATGAAACTCTCAGAAAGCAGACAAATACTGAATGAAACTGAAATTATTTATTTTGTGTAGCTTAAACAGGCTCAAATAACAGAATCAAGTTGACCTTGAGTGAAAACCAAGCATGGTTTCTTGGCTCACAAGCTTAAGGAGCTTCAGGACTTTCGTCTCCCCCTAACAGAGTTTGGACACAGAGACTGGTGGATGCAGAGTGTGGCAGTATGAAAGCGGGTTTGGGAAAGCCAATGCAATCTGCGTGTTCTTACCACTGGGACAGCTCCTGCCTGCTGGAGTTAATGGAGGCAGCAGCTCTGGTATGGTGCCAGGCTTCTCCCCAACTCCCTATCCTTCTCAATCCAGCCAAAACTGTTCAGCTGGAAATTTGGGGGTATGATGAGATCAGCCTAAAGCACTTCTCCAGCCAGTGCAAGAGAATTCCACTGCGGATGGACCAGCTTGCTTCTGTTTGATGTAGCACAGCACTTAGGGTAAGGTCATTAACTTTTCCAGGATGTAATTTCTTTCATTTTGTGGAAGTCTCAGGTCCCTGAGCTTTGCTCAAGACCCAGAATCTAATGTCTTTTTCTGTTTTCTCCCTGACAAGTCTCAGAGATATTAAAAATCAAAAGAAGACTCTAAGGAGCAAATAAAGTCTCTTTAAAGTACTGTTCCACTTTTGTGTTAACTCACAGAAGCTTTTTGCTCTCTCTGCCTGGCCCCAGTCAGATCTTGCATAAAAGGGAAAAAATGCACTTAAAAGTGCTGTTTTCTTTCCACTTCCCCCTGCACCTCAAATCATTAGTCTTTCTGCATTTCTCTTTTATTCCCAGACTGGCTTGTGCCGAATCAGATTATAATACATTAAACCTCCAAGAAACACAAAGCTCTCAGAAGTGCTCTTTGGGGTCTCCATACATTTGTTCTCTTGCTCTTTCCTGCAATTATTGCTGCCATCCCAGGGTCAGCTCCTGTGTGCAGGTCCCACTCCGACACACAGCCTCACCTCCTATCACTGCAAAATGAATTCAGGATGGGGTCTGCCTGCACGTCGCCACTGCTTTTGTGAGCAGAAGCAAGGGAGATGCCTTGCCTGCAAGGATGCCCTGCCCTACTTTTCCATGCTCAGTCCCTTTTTGCAGAAAGGGGTTTCTTCAGCTTCTTTGGAACAATAGCGATGGTGGTATTCCAATCCACTTCTCTGGAACATCTTCATTCCCTCTGCTAAAGGCAAAGCTGTCAAATCACAGTCCTGGCCTGATTGGCATCTATGCCAAGGCTCCCTTGATTTCAGCTGAGACCATGGCCCTCACACCTGTGGAGTAGAGTGATGACAGCCAGTGCTGGGAGAAGTTCAACAGCCTTTGTGCTTTCAGGAAACATTGTCCTTAGCCTGGCCTTTACCCTGAGCAGGAAGAAGGTTGTATAGGGGTATCACTGCTGTAAAGAATAGCCTCATCCTAGGACAGCACAGTGCAAAGAGTTGAATACAAGGCTATTGCCAACCACATCGACATCAGTCAAAAAGCAAACAGAAATAAAACACAGTGAGGCACTACCCTGAGTGTGATTAGACTCATTAGTCACAGGTTATTGGAGAGCAATAGCTCTCATACTTCCAAGTAGTACTTCTCGCTCCCCATGGGAGGAACATAAGGAGCTCCAGGAGGACCTCAGAGGTACAAATAGCCCTCATCTGTGGTGGCCAGGGCTGCTTTATCATGTGGCTTCTAAAGCTCCTGAGACATCTGCTGCTGCAGAGGAAGTCAAGTGAAAGGAATGATCCACAGCCGTGGGTGAGCTCTGCAGCTGGAAGCACCTGGGGACCACTTCTGCCCACTCAACATCATTATGGCTCAGAACACAAGAGTGGTTATGAACCTACAGTAAATGAGTCATTGCAAGTTCTGCAGAAAATTTATTACTCGGAAAAAAAAAGTGTACCAACCTGAACACTTGACTTCCAAAGAATCAATGTGCTCTGGAGCCATGTAGCAGCTTTTTTTTGGCTTCTGCAGGGGCAGAACACACCAAAATCCTTGGTATCATCAAAATTGGCATTGTGTTTTTCCATCAGGCCTTACACACAGAATAAATTTGTATGGAAAGGAAAATCTTTTTCTTCCAGCCACCACCACAATTCCTTTCTTTCTTCTGGAGAAGTTGAGTCTACATTTCTTCTGAGGGTGTAGGGAGAGCAACAGTGAACTAATGCTTCCACTACAGCTTTGTTAGCTAACTTGAATTCCCTCATGAAGTGCTACTCTCCTCCCCATCCTGATCTCTTCCTCTGAAAAGAAGCCTGCTTTCACATTCTTGTGGTTGTTTAAAAATGTGGGAAAATGGGTCCACAATGGAAAGAGGTAAGGTTAAAATCTATTTCTTCTCTTGCCCTAAGCAGGAAATGAGCAGATGCCTCCCAAAGTGCAAGCCTGGTTATCTAGCTTGCTGCAATGCTATGCCAATAAAGAAGCCTTTTTTCTATTTAAAGAAGTAATATAATAAAATGTTGGTTCATTTCATTATAATAGCTAGGAAGGATTTGCTACTTTCACAGCATAAATTTAGATTAATTTTTTAGATTTGACAACGTTATAAAAATTATATTGATTCTGAAATTATAATTTTAGATTGGTTCTGTCATTTTAGCCTATTAGCAGTCTTTAAATGAAGTGATCCAATGTTACAATCAATCTTATCTTCCATTATGCACTTCCTGGTGCTAAAAAGTGAGATCGATTCTAATTAACTACACTGGTTCAGTCATTTGGGTAGTTTGTTCAGAAAAAAAAATATATTAGTGCCCTAATATCACTAAACAATTTGTTACACATTTATGTACTGAATTAACATCCAAAACAAATGTCACTCCTATGGTAAAAACAGTATGGTTTCAGCTCTCTAAAATATAGGATGGCAACATTAATGCTACTGGTTTAGCCAGTGCAGCACATGAAATATTTTCTGGGTCCACTTGAGGTTTAAGAAGCAAAACAGGGTCAGCAAAAAAATACTTCCTCTGCAGCACAGGCTGTAAATCTATATGTACATTCAAAGCAACTTTGAAAATGGCATTTCCAACATGCAGCTGTGGCTGAGAGGACAGGCTTAAATACTGCTTTAAGAGACCATGATGGTGAAAATAATGCTATGAAGCAAGCTCATGTGATTTAAATATGAATCAGCTCAAACACACTTATTTCTTCCAACATTTCCTGGCTCCAGCTTGCAGTGGGGAGACCTTGACACCCACCTTGCCTTGTGCCAGTCTCAGAATCCGTAGACCACTAGCCTTCAAATGAACTCTATAGATGTTGGCATAGGTACAGGGCTGTGGGAGACAAGTATGCTGTGATCCTGCATCAAAAGAACCTGAAAGTCTGACAAAATCTTGGAGAGAAAAGCAAAAACCAGAAAGGCAGACTGATTTTAAAAGAGACAGCAAAGGCTGATCTCTGGTAAAACTTGAGGGAACATGTACATCGTCTGCAATTTTATTCTTTAGTATGCTTAAATCATTCTCTTAAGTAAAACACTATTACCTGAAGTACAAATCTGTTGATTTTCTCATGTATAATGCTTGTGCTTGGAGTCTCTTCTAACTTGCTTTTCCCTGCTGCAGCTTTAAAGAAATGCAGCATATACACCCTCACCACTAAATCAGCTTGTCTATCTGTCACGTTCAGGGCAACTTGGAAACAATCTACAGCTCAAGGGATGCTAGGCTTGGTTTTCCAGTCACTACCACTACCTCTTTTTGTGTGGATCGTCGTGCTGGAAGATGAGTCAAGAATAAGCAATGTGGGCCTGGCATCCTGCTGCAGGGTATTTCTTGACTTTCCTCCCTTTATAGGCCATCATGCATGCTTTGTTCCTATTCTGCTCATGACATCATCTTACTAAGAAGCCTAAGTGGTGAAAAGAACTGTGAAAGGGAGCAATAACTTTAAAATGTTTCACTTATTCATGAATTTTTTGTTGTTTTTAAGATACCAGCCTTGGTCATTCAATGGAAAAAGATGAGAAAATTGCTGTGAGCCCCTGTATCTGCCTGCTTTGAGCTGAAAAAGCATCCGGCAGAGGAAAAAAAAAACAAAGTGGATGGCAAGTGGACTAGCACTGTACTTCCCTGTAGGCCCTCAAATATTGCTGCCAGTTGTCATGAAGCTTGCCAATAATTCTTAGGAAGGGGAAATCTCAGAACCCCATTTCCTGATCGGCTCCTTTTATCCTTTCCTTGAATGTGTCTCAGTACTTAAGATGTGCTGGCTGAAAAGATTGACTTTGGATTCTGTGGCAAGCCAATGCAAAATTACTCTGGGTGATGCTGGAAGCTTTTGCATGGGAATATCCTTTTTATGCTGGCAGTTTGTTACTCAAGTGACAGACAAATGCCTGGCAAGAAAAAGCCTTGATTTCACTGTTCCTGCTATTGCATTTGTATGGCACACTATCATTAATTATTTGCCATCTTGTAAGAAGCCCTCGGGAGCCTGATTCTCCACTGCCTCACACCTCATGTAATCATTTACATCAGTGCAAAGTGAGTGCAAAACACTCTCACACATCTGCACACAGAGAGGTCCAACTCCAGCAGCATTCCAGCAGACAGCACAATGGAGGGTGAGTCTGGAAAGCATCAGAGGGTGCATATGCACACCACTCTTGTTTGCACAAGACAAGCAGCGCTGGTTCACCTTTAGCTTGATGCCACTGGCCAAGTAAGAGGACAGACTCCTGACTCCCTCACAGCAGTGCCCTAAAGCTTCTTGAATCTCACCACCAGCTGCACGAGGTGCTGCAGACACTTTGCTGTGTGAGTCTGTCACTGACAGTGGCATGTGGGACATGTACCCTGTTCATGGTGCTTTGTGGGGTGACAGGGGTTCCTTTCTGCTGCAGCCCTGAGGAGCTGCTGGGGTGTGCCAGATCCCCCTCCATGCCCGGAGTTCCTCCCAGCAGAGCAAGACACCCCTCATGAGCTGGATTTCTAAACTCAGGGTGGCATTGCTAGCTGGGCTGTGGATGGGAAAGGCCAGGCCCTGTGGCATCCAAAGGAGAAGATGGCTGTGGTGATGTGAAAGGAGACCATGATGCGTGGCCAATGTCACCCAGAAATAAAAAGGGTCTGGTAGCAGGACAAGGTGAGAAGGTGAGACATACTGCAAAATAGAGGAGGTGACATTTCTGCAGAAAAACTGCTTTTGTTTCTTTCCCATTTCACAGGCAGCATGTCTATTTAAATGTGGCTTTTGCTGCCAAAGGACTTGTCATATTACATTAGGTTTAGCAACTTCTGCTGTGGCAAAGTGTGCAGCGTCTCCCTTCACATAAAGAAAATATTTTCACAAGTCTGTTCAACCTGCTAACTGTGATTACAGACAGTTGGCCCCTGACATGACATTTATTGCTCCAGCCTCCAAGTAAGAGCCTCACAGCACTGCCCAGCCAGCTACCTGAAGAGCACATATGTGTGTGGAGATCTTAAACAAGTTTCTGCTAATGACTTCATTTTGTACCCTTTTAGTAGGTCTTTAGCAGCTTGAAAGAATACATGGTACAGTAAAGTAGTAAAAATAAAAAGAGCATGTGCAAGCCCCCTCTTTTTATGCTCACCTTGAAATGTATATTATGCAACATATTATATTCATTTGCTGCTGCAAGTGCTTTCTGCATGCATATTTCTACTGTGCTCAGCAATATTCATCATAACTGGGAATATTGCAATTGTCTATTTGCACTTGAGAGACAATCTCACACAGAGTGAAAATAAAAGGCAGTGAGAAACAACACCAAAATCAGAGACCCGCAACATGTGCTGACAACAAACACAAACAACAGGTTGACCTAGTTGGGTGTCTACATCAAGGAGTCTAAGAGGCAACTGGCTAGAGGAAAGTTTGCCATGAAATGAAAAAAAAAGAAAAAAAAAATTAACCCTAAGAAAACCCAAAGCAGAGCAAATGAGCAAAGCAGATACTTCCCTGTTCCCCACAGGACATGCTGATCATGGCCACAGCATCTACTGGAAACAACTGACGAGAGACCAACTTCTCCATCACTGCCTCCAGTAAGTGTGCAGGCTTCTGCAAGACCTATCTATGTATTTTCCTGGCATTTGGGAAGAAAGCAAGCATAATGAAGGCTTTGTCAGTACAAGAGAACATAATCTGGTGATCTTTTGGTTATTAATGATTGGGTTTTTGGGAGGAGTGAGCTGTTTTAAATTGGGTTGGTTATTTTAAATATTTTGTATGAGTTTAAATCATTTAAAGATTTGTTAAATGGCCTGGCTTTTTGCCTTCACTTTCCTTTCCTGCACAAGACATTTGTAGGGCCTGGATTCTTACATGACTTGGCCTATTCTGTCTCACTTTTTGGCAGGTCACTTTGCTCTATTCTTCTCCAAACAGAAATTAAGCTCTGGCCAAGGGAGAAGCAGAGCAGAATGCAGCCTGCTACAACAGCTTGTAGTGAGTTGGAAAGAACTCTGTGTTATACATGAAAGCTGATCAAATACCCTTCTCTTTTTTGTTGTTAATTTCACTCTCTTATTTTTAAACTTGCATGTGCATCTGCCAGCAGCACTGCATTTTGTTATAATATTCTTATTAAGCAGGTGGATGAATCATGAGCAGACAGGATTTAGTTCCATTTTGGTTAAGGGTATGCTCTTCACTGAGTAAGTTTCATCTATATCTTCTGCCGGATTGAGAATTTAACTGATTCTACAGCGTCAGTCTGAACAGCCTCCCTCACAGTTTTGTTTTCCATCATGTTAGAAACTTATTTACAAAAAGACCATGTAAGATTCAATGCTGGGCACTCATAACTTCTTTTGCCAGAGTTGCATCCCCCTTGACAATAAAATAACTCATGCCCAGAAAGGATAACTAAGAGCTGTTCTTACAGCTCTATTCTGCTTTCCTCATTTGCACTCTTTTTTGTTGGTGGTGGGTTTTTTTTTTCAATTTTCCCTTTTATCCTCTGCTTGTATTGATATCTGAAATGGGCCTGGATAACCAACAAGAGGTGGTCGTCAAAACTCAGGGATGGAGAGCTGACATTCCGAAACAAAACCATTTTTCTTTCTCCTTCTTTGCCCATGGTTCAATTCAAAGAAATCATCTGAAAGCAGCCTACCCTGATGCAGAGAACCTTCCCTGGAGATTTCTAATAAGACTACAGTAAAAACTGCTTTTTCCCAAGACCCTCCACAAGTCCCCAGGGATTTTTCTTGGTCCAGTCTTCGTTAAAATAGAAAGCATGTTTGGGGGGAATGACTAATCCCCTGCCTGAATGCGACATGCCATTTGGACTCTTTGTGATCTGGTACACTAACTCTCTGATTTGTTTGGCCTTGTGAAAACCTTTCAAGCTAGGCTCTGGAAATTTACCCCTGAAGCCTCTTCTGGGGCTTGTGTTTTTTATTTTTCTCCCATTTCCTCAAATCTTTCCCTTGTTTCTAAAGAGTGCCATCGTCCGTTCCTGAGCCCTCAAATCCAATTACCAAACAATGTACAAATATATGGCTGAGCGTGGTCTATGGGAACAGCTGCAAAATTGCTAATATTAGGTCTAATTTAGCTACAATAAATTAGCAAGTGTGTGGAAGCAAAATGATGACAGCATAATTATAACAAAAGTCGATGTGTTGAAGTATATGGATGACAATACATACTAATTTTAGCGAAAAAACGCAGCAAATGAAATGCATGCAATGAACAGACGGGACTAATAGCTCAGACACATATACTTAATGTGACCAGTCAGTGTAAAAACAAAAAGATAGATGAAGCTGTTCAGAATCTAGTGCTAACAAGCAGTGTAGTCTGAAACCATTAACTGTCAGGGGTAATAACACTCAAAGTACTGAAGTGCAGTAAAACAGCAGCACTTTTCTCGGGATGATGTGCTGATGTACAAGCACACACCTGTGAAGAGGGCACTAAATCTATCCTCGCGTTTATTACTATGGAGGGAGGAAAAACAACACTAATAATGTAAAGTATAAACGAAAATAGCAGACAGCAGAGAGTGACATTTGCATGGTCCCAGTCAGCTTGTTAGCTGAAGTGGGTTTTAATTAGCTATTTTCCAGCAAGCAAACGAGCAAATTAGTGGCAGCCATAAACAAGCAGAGACAATCAGGCCCAAAGAAAAAAAAAAAAGATCGGACCTTTTTCTGTGTGTTTTCCTTTTGGAAATACAATGCCTTCATGCTTCAGCTAAATATTTCTATTAACCAAAAGAATGTGGTAAAGCAAAGACCCTGGCAACTGTGCAAGTTCCCGAAGTGGCTCAAAACACAATGTTAACAGTACAGCGGGGACACAAAGCCCTGCTCTGAAGAAACCAACATCGAAGGCTAAACCTTGGGCCTCCCGTGCAGAGCCTCAGGGCTCCAGTGCACCTTGGCTCTTGTGAGCTGCCCTCCTGCTGCCCTCCCACCCACCCATCCTCAGCTCTTGGGACAGCAGGGCCCCAGCACCATCCCTCACTCCCACTCTGGATGTGCAGCAGCAGGTGATTCAAAAAGTGTGATGCAGACTGTAGGTGCCACCTTCCCCCTTGCACTGCAAGAGGCATAAGATGGGTGTTGCCAAAGGGGTGCCTGAAGCTACCAGCTGCTCCTGATGCTGAGGAAGAGGGATACAGCTCTGCAGGGGCTGCAGGAGACAGGCCACCAGGGTGACTGTGAGGAGGGGAGTGAGGTGAGCAGCAGGGACAACCCCTGTTGCTAAGCTATCTTGCTAAGACAAGATGCTTATCAGTGTAGGATGCAGCCCTTGGCAGACAACATGGATTTAGGCAGTAATGAACAAACCCACTTTTGGTGCTTCTTTTATTACCACAGTATTAGTGGCTGCATAATGAAACCTGCCCCGCTGTTAGAGCAACATGAACATGGGATGAAGATCCTTCAGAGCCTGGTCAAGCAAGGCCCAAGGTTAAGTAATTCGCTGTAGTACTTTTGCTACTAAACTGATTATATTAATAATCAGCCATAATGCAAAACATGGCAAGCTTATCCCTCGAGTCAGCCGTGTTTACCCTGCTGTTCCTCTGATTTTAAGAAATGCTGATGCAGCAAAGATGAGAAGCCCAATACAAAGGACAGATTGCATACTTGTATCTTATGCTGAACATGCCCAAATCCTTCAGGTATAAAACCTGACAGCTGAAAAGTCACTTAGCAGTAAACAACTACTTGATGTTGTTGCTAGGCAGGAGAGTTCAGTGGTTTGAGTACTAATCTAGGCCTTGGGAAAGTTGAAGTTCATGTTTCACTCTATCAGAAACTTCTACGGCCATGGGTAACCCAGCCGATCTGTCTGGGGATAAAAGTACTTCTGCCTCAGGAATTTGCTGCAAAATGCTCATTAAATATTGTGAAGGGCTCAGATATTATGGAGAAGAGGCTAATTAGTTGGAAGGAAGGGAAAACACCTAATAGAAATTAATCTTATTTATGCATCACTATTGGTACACGTGGCACTAGAGAAAGACATTGCAGCAGGCTTTCGGTTAGTATAAATTATCAGAGAGCTGCAGGAGAGACTCTCTTGCCTCCCTGTCCTTGTCTTGTGCCAAGGGTATTACAGTCTAATTAATACAGATAACATGAGTGCAGACGCCTACCTGTTGGGTGCCGTTGGAATATTAACACAAGGGGAGGGCTGGGGGAAGGCTCTTAAAGAAGGCTTATTTTATTTAGTTCATTTGTTTAGTAATGTTTTGATGGTCAGAAAACCCTGGCAATGAGTAGAGCCCAAGAGGCAATTAGCAATGGGGCAGAAAATGTAATGAGCCAAAAAACGAATTAACTTGAGCAGACTAGGCACAGACACAAGGGACCAATGCTTTTTGCTAGTTTATAACCCTGCCCCTCTGCTGAATTCAAAAAAGTAGAAGGAGGTGTGATTTAACATAGAAACAGCCGGCAGGATATTTCCTACCACACCCAGGGTAGCTCTTCTCCTCACAAAGCACCAGCTGATGTGGTGGCAGGCAAGCAGGCAGCCTGGATCAGCTCTTGCCTAAAGCCAGCCTCTCTCTGTAAAATTTCCTTCCATTGCCACCTCTGAGGACGGCAGAACACAGCACCCAGCAGGTTCCCAGAACCATCCCTCACTCCCACTCTGGATGCTCAGCAGCAGGTGCTTCAAAAAAGTGTGATGCAGGGTGTAGGTGCCACCTTCTCCCTTGCACCGCAAGGGAGGTGGCACCTACAGGAAGAGGGGGCAGCCGGGGGTACCCTGTCAGACAGCAGCTCCCAGCATTGCCCTGCCAAGGCAGCAAGGTTATTGGCAGTAAGAGTGGGGCTTGTGGACTACAATGAGCCAAATTTTGCTCTCTTTGCCTCTCTGAGTTTCTTTTTGTCCTTTGTTTATTTTTTCTCTTTGATGGCTTTCAGTTTATGCTGTTAGCAAACACAACATGCTTTGTGTTAGAATTATTCCTAAGTCACGGGCTGATACTGTTTTCAGCTTCTACAAAATCATAAGCACTTTCACCACACTCAAACTGCTTGCACATTTTGCTTTTACAATGCACTTGTTTCCCTGTATGTGGTAGCAGTTCATGAACATCGCAGGGAAGAAAGCGCAGGTGATTGCTCTTGCAGGTACACAGGGATGGTGACAATCCAGCTTCCACAAGGGCCACAAGAGGTAACTCTCACCCTAATTGTCACGTTAGCCATCCTGCTAGCCATTAGAATCAAAGATAAGGATTTGTAGTTTAGAGAGCTGCTTGACTGAATCACAGAAAAACACAACTGCCCCCAAGTGTGTGCTAGGATGATTTTCAACGCATGCTGCAGTTCTGCAACGCTCGGTCTTACACGGCCCATAAGCTTTGTCCTGAGGGAGATCATTTGAGCAAAAACCTAAAATTGTTATGTGGAGTTCAGGAAGGGAAACTTTGAGGAGGAAAAAAAATGTTCACATAAATTTGATTCCCTTCTTGCATGGATAGTTCAATGCCAAATGAAAGAACAGGAAAGCCACAAAGCACACACACTTCAACACCGCTCCTTTCTCCCTGGGTCATGCCCAATGCTATTTCATCATGGCTAGGGGACTTTGGGGGAAGCGGGAGCAGAAGGGAAAGAAGAAAGATGATCTTTAAAAGAACAGAACTGTTGAAAATTCAGAGCAAACGAGTCAATTCATAGCTTTATCAGCATATAGCAAGTGGAATAGCAAGATATTCCTCTTCAAAGAGGAAAGTCCCCAAATGGCTAAAGGTTAAGATAAAGGGGCAGAATTTCTGCCTGGCTCCATGCAGCTCACAGCTGCTCTGACATTGGCTGGATCTTTGGTCTTTTTTAGGTAAAATATCACTGAGCATATGAAAGTCATGACCAGTTTCCCAAGCATCCCAACTGAAAAATAAAAGTGAGGGGTCTAATCCAAATCCTTGACACTTTATATCAACAACTGTAAATCTTTGCCTCAGCTCCTGCCAGCCTCAGAAGCTAAATGGACAGCACTGTTCATTTCTTATGCCTACACTGCTCCATTGCTTTTAGTGAAGCTGCAGATTGTAATTGAGAGTCTGGTAAGGATCCCTTTTCACTGAGTGATGTTACAATCTTCTTTGCTGGAATTATTTTAGCCTTGTAATAGCTCTTTTTAAAGAACAGCCTGATCTACTTTCCAAAATCTTCTGCAGAAAATAAGTTGCATTCATAACACAAGACTGAGGTTGAAATCCAAGGCCTTCCCCAGCAATATATCTCACTCGCCTCAGGACATGTCTTGATGATCCCTCTGTGTGGTGGTGCTTCAGCAGCAGAAGGAGAAACAGCTTTCAGCATGGATCCTGACAGATCAGAGACAATAAGCCTTCAGCAGCTCAGGGAGGTCGGGCAAGCAGGAGACAAAGAGCTCAAAGTTCAGCCCCACACACATCCAATCTGCCTGGAATATCTGGGTTACCTTCACCTGGGCGCTGGAGCAACACCAGCAAAACCTGTTCTCTTTGGCTTCCCTGCCTGAAACATCCCATACAAACAATAAAGATTAAATGGGAAGGGTTGTTCTGCTCACAGCCACCCCCACTAAGGAGTTACTGCTCATCTCTGGGGTCTTGCCTAAACACAGTGGTGAGACTGGAATTTTCTTTACTGCAATACAGATACTGCACCAATGCCCACAGCAAAACTGAATTTCTTCTCTATTTTTCTATCCCAGTCTCTCTTACTCCTTCATTTGCAATCCTCTTCTGTCTAAAGTTAGCTCTGCCATCATTACTTGTACTGAGTGCATATTAGACTAGGCTCTCAGGAATTAATGAGAAGGCTTAGCACAGGAAGATAACATAGGGATCAGGATGGCAGAACTGGGTGCTAAAGAGCAGCTTCTTTATGGCTGGATATTGAAGGCACAAATCTACCTTCAGTTCTCTCTGATTTTACAAAGAGCTTCAGGAAATAAACTCGTGTGACATGACTTGTTTCCACTGGGTTGCTGTAAGAGAACCCCTGATGGACACAAAGAAATCAAAGTCTAAGCAGGCACATGCTAAAACCCACAGAGGTAAGGTCACACCATAGCTAGCAAGGGGGTACCTAGCTTTGCTAGGCCAACATGGTCCAAAAGGTCAAGCCATGGTGTTGGTTTTGTTAGAGGAAGCAGCCATGTGGTGTCTGTCACAATGACAAAGAAATTGCCATTTTGGAATAGGTAGCCTTTTTCGTAAGGGCTTTTTAAGCTCTCTGTGTAATATTTTTACAGTGTTTTGTGACTAATTTCCCTTATGACAAGGCAGAAGATGTACTTCTGTAGGAACTGTGGCCAGTCAGACTGGTAAGAAAGGAAAGCACCTGTATTTCTGCATTGACTATTATCAGGAAGATTTAATCCAGTCACACATTTTCACAGGACATAGACCAGACTGAACAAGTATCTCTTCTTTTCCTTCCTGGTAGCTCTCCTGATAAATAGGGGAAGAGCCAAACTTCCAACTACAAATGTTTCCCACCAGGTAATGGAGAGAAACTGAACATCTCATTCCATTTCTTCTCATCCTCTTTGCCTGTTTTCCTTCTTGAATGGAAGAAAGGGTACTCATTTCAAGCATCTTACAGTAAAGCATGGAGGATGCCTCAGGCTACTATTTTGCAAATGAACAACGAAGCCCAGATATGAACAGAGGATCAGACTGTAGTCATAATAAAACTACTGTCTGCATATGTGATTACTGGTAGCAGTGGGAACATGAGAAATTCATAGGCTGAGACACAATGAGCTCCCTTACAGTCTGAGCATTCCTCTGTAATTTAGATAGATTAGGGGTGCAAATCCCCCAGGATTTAATCTTACAAGTACATTTTCCTGGCACTTCATGCTTTGCCAAAAAGTGCTTCCCAGAGGTGCCTTTTCCCCTCCCACTCTTTCTATCCTTTTGCATTTAGTTCCAGCAGCAAGCATGGGAAGAATGGGGCAAACCCAAAAACTGTCTTATTTTGAATCTCAGTGATCCCTTTTGGATCTGAAAGATTGGGTCAAGCTGTATGCTGGAGAAAATTATTGGCATTCCTTGTAATTAACTAGTCCAGTCAGTTCTTTTTTAATGTTTATTTCTATTTCTTAAAGCTTCTATCAGAGAAAATATGCCTGTAGTTTTCTTGACACCCAGGTGTAGCAGTGATCTTCTCATAAAAGATATCTTACACCAAAGGGCAGATAGCTCCTCTTCCCAAATACTAATATTTCCCAAATACTAATACAACTACAAGAGTTTCTTGAAGAATAAGTGGGATATAGCCACATATATATTTTTTGCATTGCTAATACAGAAGATCAGATTCCAAACTGCTGAATATGATATAAATATAACCTTTCAGAGACTAAAATTAATGGAAATACATAGTCCTGTTAACTTCATTTGGCTTTGGATCTGCCAAAGCAAAAGAAGATTTGGCTTTGGATATCCAAAGCAAAGAAGATTTTGACATAAGCAAAAAGGCTAGACACAAGAACCAGAAATCTGGAATCTAGAAGATAAATAAGCCACCCATATAAAAATGTTCTATGACTTTTCATGCTGCAAATATTTGCAGTGATGGCTTCTCTCAAGATTTTCCAATGATCTATGTGTTCTCTTGGTCTCATCTGCTTTTCTGCCATAACCTTAATTTTATTCAAATGCAGCACACAGAAAAGAAATACTGCCTTTTTTCTTAGCTTGATTTTGCCATTATATAACAGACCAAAACCCATGAAAATGGGAAAAGCAGAAGAAAATCCAGACCACAAAAAAGCATTTGTGCAGAAATGATAAAAAAATCGATTGCTAAAATTACTTTCTTGGTATTAGCTTTTAGGCAGCAGTGGACAAACAAAAAAAAAGAAATCCTCCTTCTAACTCTTATCTGAAGATAAGAATGCCTGAAGTATTTGGATTTGCAAAGATATGCTGGCATCTTGCGAATTCAGTTTGCACTGAGTCAGGCAAATCCATTCTCTTCTAACATCAACATTTCCCCTCTCTCTCGTGAACTGTAAGGAATGATCAGAAAACAACCCACTTAGGGAAAACATCAGTGGTATTTCCTCACCTGCTGCTGCCTGGTCTTCATTGTGGCTCTGCTGTAAATTTCCCCTGTAGCTGCTGAGCACTCACTCACCAGGCCACCAGTGATGATGCTCCTGAACCTATGCACAGATCCAAACAGCACAAGCACCACTGAAAAGCATTGCAGGTTGCTTCATCTGTCTCCTTTTATGCATTTTTATTTTCCTTACGCATTCCTTGGCCTTCCTATGACATAGCAATGTGATAGAGAATGTGCATATCTGACAAAAATTGCAGAGTAAAGTGAGGCATAAAATTTTAGAAAGACATTTTCCACTAAATTCATAGTCTTCTGCTGTAGTAAACATTTCTGCTATGCTGTATTGATGATGATTAATAGAAAACTTGACACAAAACAAACAAGATAAAAGAACGGTACTCATTGTCCTTCTCTCAGCATATTTTCTTCTAAGATCTTTAGTGGTTAGAAAAGGAATTGTTTTTCAGAACTTAGGTATTTTCAGATGTGGAATCAAAAATTATATGAATCAAATTATTGAGAAATATTGATGATATCTCTGAACATACAGGAATTTTCAAGCTGTGACTTAAAGGCATGAGAAATTTTTTTCCTACCAGGAGAGTGTGAAGACACAGCCGCTTCCTTTGAAGGACAGTGTGAAAATTCAGACAGGCTTCCATGCTGCTCCAAATGAGTACAAAATAAAGAAGGCGCTCCAGATCTTCTTGGGAAGAGTATCAGAAAGAGCTGAAAAAAGAATCATACTTCTGGAGCAGAGAAACTGGCTTTCTGAAGGAGTCTAAAGTCAGAGATTGATTCACTTCCCCAGGCAAGGCACCAGGACAAACATAATCTCCTGGACGTTAAGAGTTAATAATGCTATTGATAGCATGGTAGTGGCAGATCACACCTGACCACACCACAGTAGCTGGGAGATGGAAGTGACAGGCTTTCAGAGTAAAGCACTTCATGGGTATTGTGCAAGCTGGCGCTACAAGATGGCTGTAAAACAAAAAGCCTTAACTGCTGATGAAAGTGGGAGCACCATCCAAACTGCATCCTCAAAATACCTGACCTCAGTGGGAGAGCTACTGCATTTTTGTCTCCCAGAAACTCTGGTTCCTTTTGCACAAATTGCTTTAGTGTTCATGGGTCCTGTTCCTCCTTCCTCAAACAAGACAAACTGGCACTAGATCTCTCAGAACACCTCTCCTGACACCCTTTAGGAAAGCTGTCATATCAGAGGCCACTTTGCTTTTCAGTCCTGACTTCCCTTCCAGCACATACACACACACAGAAAGGACAGGGACAAGACACTTTAGATTTCAAAAAATTGACACAAATGTTCTTAACACAAAGACTCCTGTGAGCCACAAATATTCCTAAATTCCTTTGCTTTAAATCAAATACTTTCATCCTTAGAAATTTCTAGTGGTGCCTTAATTCTGGAACATGCAAACTGCCACTCACAGAGTGTCAAGGTATGGGACCTAGGCAATCCTTCCCAACAAAGATGACAAGGAAGCAGCTATAATAGTTGTGTGGTGCTTTTTCCTGTACTTTTTTTTCTTTTTAATAATGATTTTTCTTTTTTTTTATTTTCTGTAATGAAAGAGAGAACCTGGGAGATAGCAGGAACCAAGGTTGATGTAACAGACAAACATGATAGATTTGTTATCGTTTTCATGTTATATTTCTCATATGCATATTAGTGCTCCCTTTCTATTGGGAGAAGAAAGGAAATCTTGTCCCACCATGTTGTTAATGGTTTCAGCACCATAAGCTGAGCTCTTTGTTATAAGAAGAAATTATTCATTAATCCGTCTCATTTGTCTTTGGTTTGGATGGGAGCATCTCTCTTTCCCCAGCAGAAGAAAAATGGTCCCTACCTTTATTTTTCACCACGTCTGTAATTGATTATCTCCTTGTTTGGGAAGAAAGGGGATAGAGCCTCTTCTGAAAAACAAGAAATGACCCGTTGCTCGAAGGACTTAACCCAGGCATAAAACCATAATTGCTAGAATTTTCTTTATCTCTGTTTCTTTCCTTTATCACTGCCTTTTCAGACAGAGGCCTCCTGAGAGTACCCTCATAGCTGGCACCTGAACATGAGACCTCTGGGGGCAAACATATGAGCCCTACCTGTTGCATTAATGTAGGATTCCTATCAGCTGTCACTTAGAGCAGCCCCTCCGTGCTCCTCCAGGCCTCCCTGCTTTAGGTTAGAGACTGCTGCAGCCCTGAACAGCAGGAGTCCATTCTTGCATATTTTATTGATCTCAGTATGCACTTAGGCAACACGTTTTTTGGGTGTTTTTTTTTTCATTTACCATTTATTTTACAATTGCTTTCACAACCTGGCACAAAGGTGGAGATTTGCTCTCGTGTCCCCAAAGGAGAGTGCAATCTGACATGGTAGAGTGGATGTAGTGCTGAGGGCACTGCAAACAGGCCCTCTGAATGCCAGGGGACAGAGTGTGTGTGGGGGGGTGGAACTGGGGGCTGCTGCAGCACCAGGTGCTGGGAAGACCCAGATCAGCAGCATCCCACACCCTTGACAGTCACACAGAGGCAGCTGAAAAAACCTGTCAGACTGGGAAGACTCAATAACAAAAATATTCTTCTATTTAAAGAATGATCTCATTGGTGCCCTTGGGCTTGCCCTGGTAAAAATCTCCTGGTCTTTTACCTTTACATCTGGACTGCAGCCGCACGGACATCACATTGCCCAGCATTTTACTTTCACACGTTTTTTTAAAGAGAGCTGTTATATGCCGTTTTCAAGTTACAGAGCATTTTGTTCCCCAGACAATACTTCAGTTTCCTATAATCACAGATAAATGAAGTATTCTGGTAATTATACCAGCAAAGAGCACTCATTTTCAGAGAAGGATATTTTAAAAATATTCTGGGAAACTGCAGGTAAAGAAAAAAAAAGGTCTGCTTGGTTTGCTCTCCCCTCCCTAGCTTTGGTGAGGATTGCAATAACCCCAATCAGAGCCTGGGCTGCATTCAAAGCAGCATGGCCATCAGGACAAGGGATGGGATTCTGCTCCTCTACTCCAGCTGCATTCAGCTCTGTGGCCTCCAGCACAGGAAGGACACAGACCTGTTGGAGCAAGTCCAGAGGAAGTCACCAAGATGATCAGAGGGATGGAACACCTTTCCTATGAGGAAAGGCTCAGAAAATTTGGTTTATTCGGCCTGGAAAAGAGAAGGCTTCAGAGTGAAGTAATTGTGATCTTCCAGTACCTGAAGGGAGCCTGCAAGAAACAAGGCGAGTCTATTTACAAGGGTATATAGTGACAGGAAAAAGGGGAATGCCTTCAAACTGTGAGCTGGTTTAGAGTAGATATTAGGACGAAATTTTTTACTGTGAGAATGATGAGGCACTGGCACAGGTGGCCCAGAAAAGTTGTGGATGCCCCATCCACATTCAATGCCAGGCTAAATGGAGATTTGAGTGACTTGGTCTAGTGAAAGGTGGACCTGTCCCTGGCCTTTCTATGATTCTGTCATCTTCCTCAAGAAATGCACAGCAGGTTGGGGGCCAGCATCTCCCACTGCCCTAAGTGGGGCCAGAGCAGGACTAGAGAGTTGCCCATGAGTCAGCAAGTGGGACTAAAGCCCCAACACTTAGATGAGGGAGCAGGAACCTCTTTGAAGGAGTCCTTTTGCAGGTGCTGCTTTGCGTATCTGGGCTCACACTGACTTTCTCAGCCAAGAAAAACACAGTCCAGTGCTGCCAACAAGTCAGTTGCCACAAAGATTTCCCCTCAGCTCTTCAACAAGGAGCACTTTTCTGTCTGCTCTGCTGGGTAATATAGACTACTCCCAGGTCTAGGCCCTGATTTACCCCATTTGTACCCACAAGCTAGTGGACAAATGCTATGGCAGCACACAGCACTTTTACACACACCTTGCACAAGTGGCAGTGGGAAAGGAAAGGAGATGCAAGCTCAGGCTTCAGCAACCTATTAACCAGAGAAGCTACAGAACACCGGGGACTGCAGGTCATCTGTCAAAAAATCAAAGCAATGGTTTTCATTAAAAATGCTCAAAAATGCTGGTTTTGTAGATTTGAGGGGCAAGATGGCAGAAGCATTTCTGTTAATCTTCACTGTCTTTGCTGAGACTACCTGTAATAGAATAAAAAAAGGAGGGCACATGAGATGCAGCCTGGGCGCAGCGTGTTATAATGATGCATCTCCTGGAGACAGCATTGCCTTCAGATGAGACATCTCCCCAAGAACACTGTCATTCACAGCTTACTGCAGGTGTCAGGTGCCCCAGCTATTGTTATTATTATTATTAGATATTTGCTGAGTGCCAGCGGTGCACCTGGTGCTCATCAGCAGCTCAAACAAGCTGCTGATTTTTAACAGTGGACTGACTGCATTTCCACTTGTGAAAATTTGCCTGTTTGCTTCTTCAGGCACTATCTTCTCCAGGGGGAATTATGCAATATACTTTTGTTTCCTTCCTCTAGGAGTTTTGGTACCTGTTATTTTTTTTAAACACACAACAGCCCAGCTCCTCACCACGGTAAGCCAGTCTTTTTTATCCGTCATCTCTTCGGGATCAGATCACTAATTCACGCACAGGATAAGACAACTGCCAAATTATTATACTACAAAGAGAAGATCTTCAGACACCTGTCATCTTGATGAAAGCAGCACCATCAAGTGACCTTTGCCAGTTCAAGGTCGATAATGAGACAAGTCAGGCAGGAAGAGCAGCGTGTGCTGACTCCATTAACGCTGGCTGTGTGCACACTCAGTAGCACTGCGTCTCCTGTCAATTAGTGTGGGTAAACTAGGGACTGCTGATTGCCAGAGACATGGCATAGCGAGCTGCTGCTACCTTTACTTCTACACCCTGCTGCATTTTAATTAGCTCCGTTCCCCTGACTATTTCTTCAGAGCTTCATTACTGCCGTCTTCAAGAAACTCAAGGCAAGCCTTTTACATTGCACATCGCTAATGAAAAGAGATGTGAACATCCTCACCACGGAGCTGGATAATGCCGGACTGTCTGCATGCACACATGAGGGGGCATGTGAAGATTTAAGGGGCTTCTCAGCATAATGCAGTGTAAACGTCGCTCAGAGATGGCAAAAGAATAGAATGAGCCAGAGCCCACCAGGGAAGGTATTCCCAAAATGACCAAAAACATAGGATGGAAAAACGGTGCATGGTCCATGATGCATGCAGGTGAACGTGTGTGTGTGTGCTTGCATAAGGTGTGGGTTCAGTAAGGATTTTTAAAGACCACCCACCTACACTACAGTTTAATAGCCTGAGGTTGTAGGTTTGGAAATAGAAAGTTGCTCCAAGGGCCATCATCTTTGGCTCACATAATCCACACAGGACACGGACAGCAGCCATGAAGAGTTGACAGACAAAGGACCTGGAGCATCACTCAGTCATTTCCAAGATTTCCCATGGAGCCCACAGCTTTTCAACAGAAAGCCAGGTGTTTGTGATGGGTTTTTTGGCTGTATTTTTAACCTTTTTTGCAGTCAGTTAGTCGGTTTTTTAGTCAGATGATATCAGATGTGGCTGTTCTAATTTTCCTTGAGTTTCAATTTTATTTGAAGCAAATTGTGACAGACAATTGCTGTCTTTACAGACAAGTGCTGGTCAGACTGACTTACAAAGAGCTTCAGGTTAAAATATTAGGATCTCTACAGCTCTCCCTTCACAATACACAGATGTGCTTGGTGCAGGTCAGCTTGGTGAGGGATCCATGTCAGCATTTTGAGTCAAAGTCTTGATCCTGTTCTGTTTTCCTAGCTTAGTGTGATGAAGCTTCATTTCCTAGCTATGCTGGTTCTGCTGCTACTTGGCCCAGGCAGATATATATTCCTGTTATAGCTCAATGTGAATATAACCTGAGTCCTGCTCCCACCCTGTATGACCACCAGCATTCACTCCATCCTCACAACAATAGCTCTTTTAATTAACTTCTCTCATACGTCACTCATGTCCTTACAGACTC